>CAXKVY010012256.1:0-12500 GCA_964058915.1 Tetropium fuscum
CACCAGTTACGCTGTATTTATCTCACTCGCTTTACCTGGATCGGCCTAATGTTATGTAACAAATAATTGTATTCGTTCAAATTGCACGGTGGACCAAATTACACGGACTTCCCCTACATAATATATATTTTTAACTGCGAGTAAAGCCTTCTTAGATATATCTATCGACTAAATATTGCAGTACTTTTTTGTCCGTGAGATGTGAGATTGTATCTATGTATCCCCTATTCTGTCAAACAACGTTATAAGTAAATTTTGATATTTTTTATTACTTACAGGTGTATCATATGTGTGATGGTCTTGGCAGACAGTTTAGTTACACATGCCCAAATGCCACGCTATTTCAACAGAGAATGCTGATATGCGACCACTGGTATATGGTAAACTGTAGCAGGTCCGAAGACGACTTCAGCGCAAATCTTCTAATTGGGCAAAATAGGCCATTCGTGGAAGATTCCGGGTCAAATCCATATCACCGCACTCCACGACCCGATTTACTATCTCATCCGTCCAGCGACTCAGAATATAACATAATTTACAGGTAAGTACATATTAATTTACTAGGAAAAATATAATCGTCATTCGCGTATTTACAGGGGTTGAACGACCCCTGCGATTAATAAATAGGCCGCGGGTTTCGTGGACCAGTTTTTAATCAAAATGTGTCAATTTAAATAAAGTTGAATCGTCATCGAACATCAATACTGTGATGCAGTCTCTTCCTTCTCACCAACATAGTCGGACAAAACGGCACATAATAATTTTACAGTTAAGCCGCGGTTGTATATAGGAATAGTACCTACTTATTGTTATTAATTGTACTTAATTCTAATTAATATCTACTTAAAATTTTTATTGTCAATAATAATTTCAAATATTACATTATATATTAATGAAAATAGTATTATAAAAAAATTGTTTGTAAAATAGCCATTATAAATTATTATGAAAATAAGGGTGAAGATAACTTGCTTCACCCTACGAGCCGCCACTGCCGCTTTCCACTTTTATAAATAAATTATAAACCAACAGATACCTATACTGAGTGAATAAGTATTAATTTGTAAAGAAAGAAAAAAATAAGCCAAAACAAGTCTTTCTCTTTATTTTTTACAGTAAAAAACGGTGATATGTGCCTATGTGTACTCTCAGAAATAACATTCTGGGTAAATGTATTGTTTTTCAGCTAGGAAGTACCTAATAATAATTATTGTATTCATAAATAACCCACTTTTTGTTATTGTTTTAAAACTTTGCCGGCACTGTAGAAGTCAAAGGATTGTATGGGCTGGCATTTCTTTCGTAATTTTGAAATCCTATGAAATCACCGATAATTTTCATTATTAAAACTCGCGCCAACTTTTAATAAAAACAAATTATTATCGGATAACAATTTTTTTCAAGAGGATATTTTCTCCTGGGTTGTTCCTTCAGTAAATTTTACCTAGTTTCACTCACTCCTTAATAGAGCTGATGAGGGAATATGGGCCCTCTATACTCCACATATATATGTCACTGATTTAGGCTAATGTGATAATAAGTTATTCATCATTACATGAAAATTAACAGTTACACTGCATTATAATTTTCTATAAAATATGTTCTCTTAATTTATAGAACTGGAAGTAACCACAACAAAAGACTGAAGAACATAGTAGGAATTGAGAGGGATGATGACGAAGTTACCGATGAGCCAACTTATTTCCCTCCAAGTCACTGGTCTACACAGTACTCGTCCCCAACAACCAAACCTCTTAGAAACAACGTTAACAACAGAATAAATACAAACCAAAATAATGTATACAGAACAAACTATCCTGCAGGAAAAAGGAGGAAACCAAAGCCCAAAGCTATTGATTTTAACTCGTCAAATAAAAATGGTAATATTTTCATGAAAGGATAAGGTGTTAATAGGTTATCATGACATATTACTAAAAAAAATTAAGCTACAAGATTTAATAGTAAGTTCATATTTATTTGAACTTATATATATTGCCTATATATATATATATATATATATATATATATATATATATATATATATATATATATATATATATATATATATATATATATATATATATATATATATATATATATATATATATATATATATATATATATATATATATATATATATATATATATATATATATATATATATATATATATATATATATATATATATATATATATATATATATATATATATATATATATATATATATATATATATATATATATATATATATATATATATATATATATATATATATATATATATATATATATATATATATATATATATATATATATATATATATATATATATATATATATATATATATATATATATATATATATATATATATATATATATATATATATATATATATATATATATATATATATATATATATATATATATATATATATATATATATATATATATATATATATATATATATATATATATATATATATATATATATATATATATATATATATATATATATATATATATTTATATATATATATATATATATATATTTACATATATATATATATATATATATATATATATATATATATATATATATATATATATATATATATATATATATATATATATATATATATATATATAAGTATAGCAGACTGCTGGGGGACCGCCGAGCCGCGAGACTTGACCCGTAAGAATTCGATCTTCGAAGTTAAGCAAGGTGGGCGTAGGTGGCACCTGGATGAGTGACCTAGGCAGTCTTGCGGATGGGCTGTGGTAGTCCAACTGAGACCTGGGAACACTCAACATCTGCCGCGGGCGCGTGGTCCCCGATAAATGGTAATGAGGACAGAGTAATAAATCTCTGTAACTCAGAACCATGCTATCATATATAAAAATTGTAAAGAGTCTTTGCCATCAAGCCACCCATAATAAATAGGATGGTTTCAAGAAAAGTACTCAAGGAAAAAGGGGGAATGCACAAAAGGCCTAATGAGGCCTAAGTGCTGTAGTGGAAGTGAAACCACTACACTCCGACCCATATACTTACATACATACATAGCAGACTACTATAAATACAAACCTAATTATTATATATCAAGTAAACTAGTTGACTCATAATCATCATGTGTATATTTTTTCAGGAAATGATTTTGGCGACTCTAATAGATTCAAAACTAATGACTCAAAGAACAAACAAGCGCCTCCGGTACGCTACAGATATAATTACAAAGCCACAACACCAGTAGTACCTTCAGAAGTGGAGGACGCCTCCGAAGAGCCAAATGACATTCACATTCGACCACCAATACCATACCAAAATACAAGAACAAGACTAAATACAGAACCTCCACAACCTCAAGTTAATTATAGATCTAACTTTAAAGCTACAACACCAGCCTTTCCTTTAACAGTTGAATATGATGCTGAAAGTGACGATGCTGGAATATTGCCACCAATTTCTCAAGTAGAGTCAAAATCAGTACCTGAAATAAATAAACAGCTTTTCAGGGATCAAACTCAAGTTAATTATGCTTCTAGATTCAAAGCTACAACTCCAGTTTTTCCGCTAACAGTGGAAGGTACTTCTGCAGCACCAAATGATATTGGAATACTGCCACCAATTGGTAACAAATATGAAGATAAAATAGATGCCATACCTAACGCAGAACAAATTCATGTCAATTTTGAGTCAAGATTTAAAGCTACAACGCCAGTTTTTCCCGTATCCGTAGAAGATTCATCTGTTGCTCCAAATGAAATAGGCATATTGCCGCCAGGTTCCCAAAATAGTCCGATTAACAGTGAAGAAGCTTTAGTTAATTTCAAATCCAGCTTTAAAGCGACTACCCCTGTTTTTCCACTAACAGTTGAAGATTCTTCTGCAGCCCCGAATGATATAGGAATATTGCCACCAGGTTCTCAAAATAATTCACCTGACAGTGAACAAGCTTTAGTTAATTTCAAATCCACCTTTAAAGCTACTACCCCCGTATTTCCTTTGACTGTTGAAGATTCATCTGCAGCCCCAAATGATGTTGGAATTCTGCCACCAGGTTCCTCACAGTCTGAAATAAAATCATTATTGGAAAGGGAATCTCAGGTGAATTATCAATCTAACTTTAAAGCTACCACTCCTGTATTTCCTCTAACAGTTGAAGATTCCTCAGCAGCGCCAAACGATATTGGAATAGTACCACCGATATCCTCTGAACCTAACTCGAACTTGCACTCGGAAAGTGAGCAACCACGAGTAAACTTTAATTCCAATTATAAAGCTACAACCCCTGTTTATCCCACGTTTGTGGAGAAGGAAAAACAAGACATTGGAAAAGACCTGGAGGTGTCGAATTCCCAAGAAGAGACTCATGTCAACTTTCATTCAGACTTTAAAGCTACCACTCCAGATTATCCAAAATCTGTGGAACCAACGAGCCCTGATCCAGGTGATGTCGGGTTATTACCACCACAATCGAACTCCAGTAATACTCAACAACACAACAACTTATCTCAAACAAATCCACAGGAACAGGACCTAAGTTTACCTTTTGTACCACCAGCATTCGATGAAAACTACAAACAACATCAGGATTATATCGATGCAACCCTAATGCCACCTTCTAAGTTTTACCAGCCACCTAACTATGAGTCCGACTTTACCTCAACTGACTCAACAACAGTAAAACCGAATCCTGGAATTATTATAGAAAAACTTATGAAATCTCTAACAAATCAGCAATGGCAGAATATAAGGAATAGATTTCTTATTCCAGAATACGAATTTCCACTAGATGACGCCACTAGGCCAAGTTATGAGAGTCTACTGAATTCATTTGCAGCTAAACCAGCACAGGAAAAATAATTTTGACAACTTGTGTTAGGAATTTATTCAACGGGGAAAGTGATAAATATCCCATTTTTTACCTAAAAATGTGACATCGATAATAGCGTAACTATCTGCTTTTTCATTTGCAAAACAATTCTGTATTGGTTTATATATGTTATTGGCTATGATATCTAACAGATCATCTAACTAGCAGATAATATTAAAATGTAGTAGCTACTTGTGCAATTATTACTGCTGGTGAACATAATTGTAATCACTCTAAAGTACAAAATGGTCAAAAATTAAATATTATTTACCTACCTAATTTACAAAATAAGCATAATTAATTCCTTACGAGGTAATATTGCCATGAGAATGTGTATTTACAAAGAAAAAAATTCTTCGAAAATGAAATGATATATTTACATATAATAAAATATGTATTTATTTTTGATACCAAAGTAAGTAAATTGGTCTAAAACTATCTCATACTGGTTTAGGTTACTGGATTTAGGTATTTATGTTCATGCTATTTAACTGAAGATTTACTAGTCAAGAAAATGTGTTAAATGACATGAATATTAACCAAGGAAACAAAAATCTTTATTATTGATAAATGATTTTGTATATATAAATAGTTTAAGGATATTTATTGATAGTTATAAAATTATCCCAATAGATTATAAGTTATTAACTTGTATAGTACTTAAAAATTAAAACTAAAAACATTTTTTTTTATTTTTTCAACATGTAAGCAAAAATAAAACATTTCAAATTAAAATCAATGTTGTATGTTTGTTATTTACTAATACCTACATATACTTGATTACATATTAGGGCAGGGTTTTTAACCTTCCGCTAAATTTAATCTGCAGATAATTTCCTTGGATTTAATAATTGTGTAATTATTGAATATGATTTGTAATAATTCCTTTGATGTAAGTAACCTAGTAACTAACTAAAGTTATCAAGTAAATTTAATGGAAGGTGAAAAAACCGGCCCTTACAGAGCAATAATAGGAACTGTAACGTGCACACCCTTATGGTCAAGGGTGGCACCCCGAAGTCGTGTCCTTCTAAGACTACAGCGAGGCTGCCTTGCCCAAGCGTGGGTTTTTGATAAAGAGGTAGCGGCGCCACCAGATAATATATGATTATGGTCTGATATTATCAACAGACAGTAGATACCAAATGTACTACCCCTAATTTAGACTTCCCCAAAAAATGTTCTGCTTCCATTTCTTTCTGGCCTCCGCTTTTCTTTTCCAATTATCATTTTCTTGCTTGGTTTCTCCCCTTTTTGTTTTCCTGATCTCTTGATTTCTTTTTATAATAAAGTCTATGCCATATACCATTTTCTATACTATGCATTTTCTCACTTTAGTTATCGAGTTTATTTATGCTTAGCATCTTTACACACTCACTATACCTACATATATATATATATATATATATGTTTATATATATATATATATATATATATATATATATATATATATATATATATATATATATATAATAAGATGAAAATAGCCTCTGTACGATGTACCATCATCTTAAATAATAGGTTAGGACAGTTAGTGCATGTAATATGATACAAAAAATTTACATATAATATGTAGAAAAGAAAGAATTATTGATATTATAGCTAAGTATATCTATAAATAATCATATTGTATAATAAGTATTGTGCAAGACAATTCAGTAGGTATCAAATAATATATTATCGGAAATGATTACGAATGCAAACTTATATAGGTATATGTATCAAAATATATCATTCGAAACGAAAAAATCACGTTTTCTGTTGAAAAGCAATAAGAAATCGTATGGCTTGATGAACCAATTTTTCTCATCAAGGTCGTAAAATGTTTGGAGAGGTCCATTTTATTGCTTTTTTGTATTGGAAGAGTAATTTCGACATTTTTGCCTCAAAAAGAACTAGCTTAAAGAAAATGTGACTGCCATCTTGAATTTTAAAAAATCGGGATATTTTGAATATCCACACATTCTGTTCCGTAAGCACCGACACCAAGCTGTTTAAAATCGGTTAACAAAAAAGTTAGCAAGTAAAGCAAGCGTAAAATGTGCAAATTTTTTTGGCCCACCCTGTATTTTTGTTCAACGAAAAAGCGGCTTAAAATGACAGAAAGACGCTTTATATAATTAAGTATAACTCCACTTCCGATGGACCGATTTTTCTCATCAAAGTCTTAAAATGTAGGGAAAGGTTCATTTTATTGTTTTTTTTTTATATTGGATGAGTAATTTCGACACTTTCGCTTAAAAAAAAATCAGCCCAAAGAAAATGTGGCTGCCATCTTGAATTTTCAAAAGTTGGCGATTTTAAAATTTCCTGTCCACAGTCCATTCTGTTATGTAAGAAATGACACCAAGCTCTTTAAAATCAGTTCATAACAAAAAAGTTAAGTAAAGCAAACGTAAAAAGTGCAAAATTTTTTTGGCCCCCCTGGTATATTGATTGCTTACCTATGTTTAGAAATTGCTAAATTTTAAAAATTTTACTGTAGTAAAAGTGGGTTACCATACCAAGCAGTGCCAAGCACATACTTGTCTTTATAATAGAAAAGGATAAACAACGTTTAAAAAATATAATTTAATTTGTGCAACGTATATTATATATAATTTACGAATATTTAACAAATCACTTTAAATAAATAACACTTCTCCATTAATTTTTTTCTTAACTAAACATAGTAACTAAAAGCATCATCTTAAGTTATGAATTTTCTGTGTAACTGGGCTTGGCATTAAATGCTTTAGTACTTTAGGCATATGCTGTAGTTTCTCCATTATTGGACGTGGAATATTTTCACTGTCCATATAATTTGCAGTATGTCCATCCGGGTACTGATAACGAACATGGTGTTTACCATCGACCCAGATTTGAGATCCGTCTTGATATCGCACCCGCACTTCACCATTGGGTAACTGGTAAGCGGTACCCACTCCAGGAACAGAAACTCTTTTTTCTCTTGTGTTACTATTATTACCAAAACAGGATCCTTGGGCTGTACTGTCAATTGATACAGTAAAGGAAGGCTGAAGAACAAATAGTTATGTGAATATTTTTAACTACATTGTTTTCATTGTTAGTGAAAAATATTTTTAGGCTCATCATAATTTTCACATAAATTGCATAATAATTTATTTCAATTTTATTTTTTTTGCTAATACCTTATTTATTTGAGCAGTAAATTAAAACACTGTAATGATAGCTGCGGCTTTTGTCGATTTATGAGCAAATATAATTAATTACACTGTTACTAGTTATTTTCCTTCCTTGGTTATTCAATTCAAGTTCAAATCAGTTAATAGAAGCAATATTAGAAACATATAGTACAATCAATAGGTAACGGCCCAATGTAAAATTTACTATAAATGCAACCCGGAAACAAAAAATATGGTCATATAGAAAAAATATATTCGCTAAGATAAGAGTTTTTTGCCCTCGACGTTTTAATGGCGAACTTAGCCTAAAAAATTCGTAGAGGAAAAAAACGGTTTTTCATGATTAAAAAAACGAAAGCTCTTCATGAATAAAGTTAAATGAAAAAGTTGTAGGTGTAATAAAAAAAACTTTCGATTCATATTTTTTTGAGTCTCAATAATTATTGCTATATTCCTTTTCAAGATATTACGAAAAAAATGTCAAAAAGCAACAGTAAAGCCCACGGGAAGCCAAAAAAAGTAGGTTGTTGAAAAATTTTTTAATGAGTTTTTCTTTTGAAAAAAAGGCGATCTCAAAAATCGGCCCTCCTTGCTCGACCGATAAGTCCTAAAGTAACGAGACGAGACTTTTTTTTGAAGAGTTATGTTAACATTATAAAAAAAGAATGGTAACAATTTTATGAATTTTAACTACCACTTAAAATTCATAAAATTGTTACCATTTTACGCAGTTCATTTTATCTACCTATAGGATTAATAAACGAATATCAAAGTGAGGCATGCGACCTCAGCGCGAGCTGGCGGCAGAGTGGGGGTAATCTGGAATCGCACTTCTATAATAATCTTCAATCTCTCGATTTTTAAACCATGTACAAAAATCTTAATCTGGGGTAGTTCCACGAGATAAACATGAAATAACTATAATTATATTTTTTACTATTATTTATAAAAATTTTTGCTTGCCTAATGTCGACAAAAATTATGTTTATTATACGGGGTGGTCGAAAATTACAAAATTTTAAAATTCGGTAAGAGTACTAAGAGTAAAGTTTGTATTTTTTTATCATCACGTATAAAAAACTAATGATGATTTTGCCACAATTATGATATTATGCGGGGTGATCAAAAATCACTCGCATAACTCATAATTTACTCTTACCAAATTTGAAGATTTTGTAATTCTTAATCACCCTGTATATACAACACAATTTTTGACGAAGGCATCACTATTTTTAGGCAAACAAAAACTTTTTTAAAGAATAGCATTCATTCGAAAACAAACAAAGATGAGACTTTAATTATTGACCACCACATGCAAGATAACCCGTTTAAAACGACAAGACCTCAGGGTCAAACGTAGAAAAAAATTGTAACACAACTGCGTTATATTTTTATTCAATTCACTTGAGAAATTTTTATCAGTTGTCTGGTATGTTCAATACGCCTGCGATACTTGCGTAAGATGCAAGATCTGTCAATTTTTTACTTATTTTTTTCACTTGTGAATTTTTTTACTTGTTTATAAATTTTTTGGCTTAAGTTCGCCATTAAAATGAGAAGGCCAAAAAACGCTATCTTTCTTAGAATATATTTTTCTATATGACGATTTCTTTTTCCGGATTGCATTTTTGGATAACCCTAATTAATACCTATTGATTGGACTAATAGTTACCATTCATAGTAGCATTAATTAATTAGTTAATTAATTAATTAGGTTAAAGAAGATAATTAAATCAATAAGTCACAAGTAAAATAAAATTAAATTACAGGGGAATATCCCAGCCAAGCTGCCCCGGTACGTTTTTTATGTACAACTCGACACAAGGATAAAAAGATTCCATAGGTTCCTATATTCCCCTCAAATTTTATTAACTTAATCACCGGCAAATAGGTTCCCGTTGGAAGCTGCAGTGGATTTACATGACACCATCAAAATATAATATATATTTTGAATTCGCATTTTCCCTAATGCAAAATATAACATGTAAATGGTGTGGTCCTCACCTACCACCAGACGGTGAAATATCTAGGTGTTCACCTCGATGCTAAACTGTCTTGGCATGATCACATATCATGCAAAATCAGGAAAGCAACGTGTGCACTGTGGACGTGTAGGAGGGCCTTTGGTGGAAGCTGGGGTCTTAATCCCAAGGTTCTCCACTGCTCTACTGCACTATTGTTAGACCAATTTTAACTTACGGGGCCATCGTGTGGTGGCCTTGTGCTGAAAGGAACTCAACTAACAGGCAACTGGACAGGGTCCAGAGACTTGCGTGTTTAGGGATGACTGGAGCATTGAGAACGGCTCCCACCAGAGCTCTGGAGGGGCTATTAAATCTCATGCCACTACAAATATTCATTAAATTGGAAGCCATGCGTGCGGTATATAGACTGCGCACGCTAGACCAGTTACAGGTGTGCTCATTCGGGCACTCTCGCATGTCGAACTGGGCCACCGAACGATGCCCGGTTCTACTCATGAGTGGTGATCATATTCCCACTAAACTATATCCCTCGAACTTCCTGGAGGTCGTAATCCCTGACCGCGAGGAGTGGGGGATAGAGAACACCCCGATGGCAATCCGCAACGGAACCAACTGGTATACGGATGGATCCAGGGCGGAAGGAATGTCGGGTGCCGGAGTCTTCTTTGACTCGGAACAAATAAGTAAATACTTTGCTCTGGGTGCACATGCTACTGTCTTCCAGGCCGAGGTATTAGCGATTCTATCCTGTGGGCTGGAGCTGCTAGCTGGCCCACAAAGAACTGGTAGAATCAATATATGCTCCGACAGTAGAGCTGCCATCTTGGCACTTAGTGCCGTTGAAGTGCGCTCAAAACTGGTTCTGGAATGCAAGACCGTCCTCGAGACGCTCTCTCAGAGGAATAATTTACGCCTTGTCTGGGTCCCAGGACATGCTGGTGTACCGGGAAACGAGAAGGCCGATCAACTAGCCAAATTAGGCACTTTAGAGACACCTACTGGGCCTGAACCCTTCGTAGGGATCTCCAGAAGCACAGCGGTTCTCTCAATGAAGACTTTAGCCCAACAAATGTTTCAACATTGTTGGACAACTGCTCCAGGCATGAGACAGGCTAAAGAACTCATATCTGGTCCCGACGCTGGGAGGACCAGACAGCTGCTGAAATTAAGCAGATGTAACTTAAGAACAGTGACAGGCCTACTGACCGGTCACTGCCACCTAAGACGACACCTTTACATAATGGGTCTTGTGGAAGACCCTGAGTGTAGGGGATGCTTGGAAGATGAGGAGACAGCAGGGCATGTTCTGATGAATTGCCCCGCTTTCCTGCATACACGTATGCAATACCTGGGACAACTGATGCTGATGCCCAGGGACTTTAGAGAGCTATGTCCCAGCCGCCTCGTTGGCTTTATTAAGGCAACTGGACTGGTATAGCTCTCGAAAGGCGGGACGTGACGGGCCCATACTGAGGCCTATACGTCAAAGGGCAGAGCCCCCGCCAATCTCAATCAATCAATCAATCAATCAAACATGTAAATGCAGAAAATGATAATAATGAAAAATACTTACAATGGCTGTTTGTGGTAGATTCTCTTTGCCTGTAGAGCCGACAGAAGTTGGCCTGCGTCCAACTATAATGGGAAAAGAGGTGCGTGGTAATTCAGAGAGCGTTTTTTCAAGTAATCTGCAATAATTAAGGGAGTCCTGACAGTGACTCCATAATAGTTCTAAAGTTCCTGTCAAATTTCTACATTCGTGTACCGTTCTGAAGCTGCACTTGCTACCTGAAGCGTCAATAATTGTTATACCTTCCGCTGAGGTATGAGTGATTTTAGCCCCTAAAATGATTAGGATTTTAGAATATAAGTTAATGAATAGAAAGCATTGCAACATACCATCATAAAAACAAGCCTCAAAATCCGATAAATTTTCCATTAGCAAACATTTCGCCTTGTCAGTATAATATGTTACTTTCGGTGTTTTTGCTCTAACAAGGTCTACGAATTTAAAAGCATACATGTATTTCTTCCAATGTTTTTCTGGTAAATTCTCAATGCCGTATATTTTATCAGCACCCTGAGGGGGAAGAGCAGGTGGTTTATCAGAAGGAGGGACTCCTTTACCACCTTCTGGTTCATATAGAATAATTCTTAAGCCATCGGAAGATATTTTCATAACTTCACATACCATATCTTTCTTTAAAACACCACGCTTCTTGATAAATTCTAAACAAACTTCGCCATCCTCCAAGATACTTAATACGGCATTTTTTGTTTGATGCCTAGTGGGTAATAAACGCTTTGAGCAAATTTGCACTAGCCGGCTCTTATCTCTTTGTACAATTTGTGGTTGAGCAGAATATAATTCTTGAGACCTTGGGAAAGGATCTATGTTATTCGATGTAGATTTGTGGTTTAGCACTTCTTGCGTATATGGATTAGGAGTGTAATTATTAACATAATTACCAGTAAGTTCATTGTAATGGGGAGG
>CAXKVY010012256.1:17500-27698 GCA_964058915.1 Tetropium fuscum
TTTTCAAGAACCCAGGAGTTTGGCACACTTTCAACAACAGCACGAGGTGATTTGACATACGAAAACACTACAACAGGTCAGCTGTAAATGTCACAAGATCTGTCAAGGTCTCTTTTTCATTACCCTGTTTGACTTCATATATATTTTTCCATCTTTTGGGCCCACAAACTTTACCAGATTTGGGACAAAGACTGTTCCACTCTCATCTGCGTTTAATATTATCTAATATATCGAGAGCATTTATATCACCGAAGAACTGTCTAAAATTTCGAAACCACCTTCTGTAAATTCTTCTTTTAGTTTACCTCTTCATTTCTATACTGATTGAGCGGATCTACTGTAAATCTGGATGTCCTCTCAAGAAACCAGAGTACCACGTCAGAGTACCAGAGTACCATGCCTTCCATTTTTAAATGGAGTTTTATGTTCTCAATAGCCACAATTGTTTGGAGTGTCGAGTAACTTGTGTTTCTCACAGTGTACAGTGGTCCTTCGAACACCGTAACGGCAAACTTCCCATATTTTACAGCCATTTCGAATTTGCTGTAGTGCTAATTCAAAATTGTTCTCAAAGTATTGATGGAACCTCCTCTTTTGTTTAGTTTCCATAATCTAAGTGTTAATATAAACAAGATGTATGCAAATTAAGTCGACAGATCTGGATAAAAATTCATATGGCCTACTACTATTGATTTAATTAAAATCCCCTTCTCAGTAGTCAGCCGCCCCAATCTTCGTAATTCAAAATGTCCAATGTGGCCGACTTCTGAAAATAGGGTAGGCAATATATATTTGTATAAAAGTCATAAGACACACATCGATGTACCTCAGTCATTAAGTATGAAAAAGGAAAAGCAATACTAAAATATTTTGTTCGTGTTCAAATTTTATGCTAGTGACCGGCTACTGAATTTTTAACATATAATTGTTTAAAACACAATTTTGCAATTTGCATGCCAATATTGTACTATTTAAAGTATCCTTCATGCAATGAAAACTTAGAAACTGGCCCAATACATATTATAAACTTTCTACCTACCTTTGAAAACTCGCTCTTGTATGACACACACTTTTAAATGGTAATTCCACGCACACTGGCAATAACGGTCGACTTTTGAATGCCTGAAATTAAATGCTAAAATTCGACGGTAGATCGCGAAGCTAATTGCATATTTTCTGGATAGGTGGCCAACATCATAGTCATTGGCCGACATCTAATCTAGTAAATAATAACAAGGAAAAATCACGAGGAATAAGTTATTTTCATTTAGTTTGTTCTGGCCTACTAGGTGGGGGGAGGGGGAGGGGGATTAACGGCGAAATCACCCTTTGCAACTGTTAGTATATAATTATAGCAATCCAAACTTAAACTACATACTTTTAATAATACATTTCTTATAAATAAATACTGTTGAAAAATATACATTCATTTTATACCTAATACTCACCACTTGCATGCCTCTAGTAAGCAACAGATTGGATAGCGATAAATCACGATGTAATATATTATGTGAATGTAAGTATTTTATTCCTTCTACAACCTGTCGCATTATACTACTTACTTCACTTTCGGATAGTGACTGAAATAAAAAATGTTATTATTTTCTTGACCAAATATACTTTATATACCTACTACTTTAAGTAAGCCTATGTAGGTATAGTCTGTAACATTGAAATATGAGAAATAAAAACTGGAGCAAAAAAAAACCCTCATTATATCCATCTCTTCACACCTTCTACAGAATTTTTAACAGTGTTGTCAAGTAAAACCGATTTCCCGGAATTTAAGGGAAAACACATCATTTTATATACATCGCCCATCACATTATGACAATATCATGTAGTATAACAAAATATTAATCACAGTATATACCTTTAATCATATCATAAAACAATTGGATGGTGAATGTGATGCAGAATAAGTATGTTTCACATTCAAATATTACGGATCCATTTTACACGTTCCTCGGCCTTGTCACATCGGCATCATTGGCATTCATCGTATGCCAGCTGTGCTAATACCATCAAACGTTTTGGGGTAACAATGGGGTCAACAATAGTTCTTGATATAGAAGTAATAAAGTTATTCTTTAATTTAGTGTATTATTTTGTGTTAAAATTGATTAGTTATTAGTATTCTATCAAAACATAACAACTTGTTGAATGAAAGCGCCTTAATAGTGACGATTTTAGGTTGCTGTAAGAAAAGTTATACTACCCCAATATCCCATTGCGGCAATTGTGGGTATCCTTTGAAAATTTTTTCTCATATATCTATGTTACAAACTATACTTCTACTAGGTATCACATGTGTAAATGTGGTATGATTGTGACTGAAATAAAGCATACCTATATTCTCCCGTTGCAACTATGGCTCAAGTTTAAAGGAAGTTAAATGGCAACGTCAAGCATTTTATGCGCAACAATCATAAACCCTCGCATATACCTACCTATGCTTTGGAACCTGAAATGTTCAATAGACATTTCCCCAGACATTTTTTTGCATATTATCTGCATAAATAGATATTAAATTTAAACCACGTTACTAGCAAATAAACTCGCAAATAAATATCATTCAATCTTCAACTGTAATCTATAAAGTAGACATCTTTGTGTTGAATAATTTTAAAAAGATTGTTTTTTGTTGTGTTGAAGATAAATTTAAATATTGTATTACAATAGGTATATTAGCAGCCTACCATTTAAGTGCTTGGTAAAATACACAGCTCATGAAATATGCAATGAAGGTGACCTATATGGCACTCTGCTGGACTGCTGAAATTACTAATAGTAGGTACACAGGGAGTAGGGACTATAAATGGGAAAAGCCTCCCATGGTAACTTGCTTACCTACCTTTTCTTTTATATATTTTTGGAGCTCCCCATTATGACATAATTCTAAAACTAAATATACATAATTTATATCTTCAAAACAAACATACAGCTCCAATATTGATGGATGTTTTAGTCGTGAGTGTATTGATACCTCCTGTTTGACACGACTGACCATACCAGTAGCTTGCATGAGCTTCTTATCTATCTAGAATACAAACAGTATTTTAGTACAAGGGGCTTTCAATATTCTAATTGCTTTCTTGTTTTTCATACCATTTTGATAGCTACATCAATCCCAGTCTTTAAACATCTTGCTCTGTACACTGATGCAAAACCACCTTTTCCAAGTAAATTATGCACTTCATAATCCTAAAAGAAACATCAATGATAATCTTATAATCCTCAAATCAAATAACAAATCAGTAAATTCAAACAAATAATGTATAATCTATTAAATACAGATATCCCTCTACAAAACAGTAAACAAATCACTACTAACCTCAATTCTTTCCCCGAAAGTAGTCATGTTTTTATTATTATTTATATAATTTCACTAAAACTAAATTGCACAGATTATTTTGTGTTCGATG
This sequence comes from Tetropium fuscum, assembly GCA_964058915.1. NCBI lineage: Eukaryota > Metazoa > Arthropoda > Insecta > Coleoptera > Cerambycidae > Tetropium > Tetropium fuscum. Next base: position 20,926 of record CAXKVY010012256.1, read on the forward strand.
AATAAAAACAAGTTGAAAATTTATAAATAAAGATGTACCTATCTATTCAAATTTTGTTTGAGTAGACATTGTATAGTTGTATACACAACATCTTCAAATTTTTAGCATTTTTAAACCACAGTCCACTCCACACATCTACAAAACTGAGGACTTAACGGACGCAATAAATATAAGAACAGTCACAAAACATCCACAACTGTCAATAGTAGTGCCAGTATAGACACAAGCGTCTCGTCGGAGTATGAACTTGGCCGCCGGGCCGCCCATCGGAGCCTTGATCTTATGGAAAATGTATAGTTTGTAACAGACGTATATGTGAATGAAAAAATGCCGCATCGGCAAAGGGAAACCCGATGGCTTAGATGAGCGGCGCGAGCCGACTTTGATCTCGTCAAAGCGTAGCCGCATCATTTGACGATGCGGCATTTTTTCATTCTCATATATTATGTCTGTATGTTACAGACAATATACGGGTTCTCCTTCCTCCTTGGGGCACCTTATGCCATGTACACGTATTTTTTTTATATAGTCAGTCGCCGACATTGTCTGGCCTGTGACAAAATTCCCCTAATTTATACCTATTGGCGTGTGGAGTACTGGCGAATTAACCAAACGCCCGATGTCCGCAACCAGTAATATTGCTGACGTCAAAGCAGGGTTATATGTTTATTACTGTATATAATATAATCTCATGTCATTTTTGTTTTCTAGCTTTGTGACAATATTAATGTTGAATGTTAAATCTTTTCTCAAAATTGTGTCTTGTATTTGTTTTAATAAATGTACTTGATGTATCAAGCAAGGTAATAAGCTATTTTTTTTTGTTCACAATTTACGTTATGAGCTACAATAAAGAATAGAACAATTTCCCTATATAGTGTGATCAATATTTTGTTATACTACATGACAATGTCATAATGCGATGGGCGATGTATATAGAATTATTTGCTTTTCCTTAAATTCCTGGATATCGGTTATACTTGACAACGCTGTTAAAAATGCGGTAGCAGATGTGAAGATATCGATATAATGAGGATTTCTTGCTCGGGATTTATGTCTCATATTTCGATGTTACAAACATACGTTACTGAGGAAAAATGAGAATGATGTTCTCTACACGTATCTATATCTCTGTATCTCTCATATTTTCCAAACTCGAATTTTGTTTTCCTGTTGCTTTCGAAAACATTTGTGTGCTTATTTTATCTTAAAAAGGTATATTTTCTGAAATGGAGAGTATTATCAAAAATCCCTTCATATAGATGAGGGGGACGATAATTTAGACGATCTAATTTTCAGTTTATTTAATACGATATTCGAATAGAGTAAAGATACAGAAGCCGTAACGATACGAAGCACATATCTACTATCTCGACGGTCGTATCGATTCTGCACATGCGCAGTTCAATACGGATACGAAGAACTGTGTAGCACGCATAGTAGCACGCTTTAATAGATCCCTAATGTTGACATACGGCTTGTTTAAAATAAATTTCCGATTTTGACGTTGGACCACTGATCTGTAATATAAAGATCAGTGTGTCACTCACTCACAAACGCTACTATGACCTCGAGCTACAGTCTCGTGATTTTGTAGCAACAGCTGTCGTTAAATGGTCACGACAGTAAGTACTCGAAAACAAACAAAAAATATCCTGCTAGGTATATAGGTATCTGATGAGCTCTTGTCTCCTATCTGGTATCTGAGCTCGTGTCGGGGGTAATACTCCCTGTACTCTAGCTAGATTTTTTTGGCTATAAAGACTCAGTTATTATAAATATATTAAGGGAACTAATATATACTTGAATTTTATAACTAAAATAAAAAATATACATGTAAAAAAAACATTACAAATTCTACTTTTACATATCATTTCATAATATTTAGTAATACATTATATAATATAATACATATATATATATATATATATATATATATATATATATATATATATATATATATATATATATATATATATATATATATATATATATATATATATATATATATATATATATATATATATATATATATATATATATATATATATATATATATATATATATATATATATATATATATATATATATATATATATATATATATATATATATATATATATATATATATATATATATATATATATATATATATATATATATATATATATATATATATATATATATATATATATATATATATATATATATATATATATATATATATATATATATATATATATATATATATATATATATATATATATATATATATATATATATATATATATATATATATATATATATATATATATATATATATATATATATATATATATATATATATATATATATATAATGTATATAATGTAGGTATAGTTGATTTAACTGTAGAAAATCTGATTTGACAGCAATATTTTTGATATCAACACCAACCCATAAAAATTAATAATCTAAAATGCATCATTTCTCAAGAGCGCCACCAATTTTTAACGGCCATATCGCGAACTCATACACATAGCATAACAGCATAACGCATAACCTATATTATTTTTAAGACTTGTTACCCGTGTTGGTTCTGTTTTTCTGTGTTGACTTTTGTTTATTCAAATAGTGTCTTAAAATATTGGAGTTATGCTTTATTATATTTCTTTTTCCCTGTTTTACTTGTGTAAAGTTCAGTATTATCGCATAACTATTATGACATACACTAATATTAATATGCAAGCTGAAGAACATGATTTACCACATGTAAGTTTTAACGTTCAGTATAAACTTGTTTACTACCATCTAGGTAAATTACAAATTCCAACCAAATACACTCAAACAGGAATCTATTAGTCTATTCATTGCCAACATAATATTGCAGAAAAAATAGGTTTTACTAAAAGTAGAATGTCAAATATCGAAATAGATTTTCTATCGTTAAATCAACTGTACCTATATATTATTATAGTTAATAATCAGTCTATTTTTTCGAGAAAATCATTTTCGGGTGGAACTTCAAGAGGTTCTTGGGCAAGCACCAGGATATTGTAGCTGGACATCTGGAAAATAAATAATACAAATTATTGTTGAAATGAGAAAATTCAATTAAAATGAAGCTTTTTTCGTCGGAAGTGTAAGTAAATTATTACTAGATAACTTATTAGATAAAATAAGGGTGTGTCATTGGTTAGTACCTTGTAAGCTTTACTGCTAAAATAAGTATATAATAATCATAGAACATTCCAACATAAATCTAGGGAAATTATAAAATGTGTATAACATTCTATAACATATTCTCCTCTGAGTCGGGTATTTAATATAAAAAACAAAGTAGGTAGGCACCTATATGGAGCAATTATTGATGGATGTTTTTTCTGTCCTACATATTGTAGTCGCCATCCTGAATATAGATTTACACAAAAAAATTGTTATCAGCCCCAGCCACCCCAAAATTCCTGAGACGCAGATATTGAGTCGTATCGTATAGCAAAAATGTCCGTCATCTTGAATATTCATTTCGACAAAAAAATACTTGAACCGTAACCCCAAAAATCCTCAGATTTTATTCTCAAGATAAAATCAGATTTTATATCGTTTCGGGCCATAAAGTCAATATTCATTCGCCATTTTGAAAAGGCATCTGTACTTGTAGCAACCTTATAAGCGAAGCTCATCTCAGCATGTCTTATAGAAAATAAAAAATTTAATGAATAATTTAAAAAAATCCAATTAACTTAAAATAAAAAAAAGTGTTGTGGCAGGGTTGAATTCGGACCCTTTGGCTCCTGGTTTACTTACATACCCTCGGCGCGAAATTAACTAATATAATACTTAAGTTATCAAACACGTGGGCATGTAGCATTCAATGGCCGTTCAGCAGTAATTTATTAATCGAATTTAATTTTGGTATGTTATGCTGCGTGGTCATCATAATGAAATAGAATACTATGTACGATATGTTATTATTGATAGATCTTTTTATATTTTTTGGGACGCTACTGTGGTGGCATGTATTATTTTACTCAAAAACTTTCTTTTCCCGATCTTCTTTCTTTACCCGATACGAAACGATATTTATGTCAAATCTTACGTTGTTTGAACATTTAGGAAATATAATAAAAACAAAAAAGTCCCGATATGATATTTTGATATAGGTAATAATAGGTAGGTATATATTTTTATATTTTTTGGGACGCTACTGTGGTGGCATTTATTATTGAATTTTACTCAAAAACAATAGGGTTCTTTCCTTACCCGATACGAAAACGATATTTGTGTCAAATCTTACGTTGTTTGAACATTTAGAAAAGAAAATATAATAAAAACAAAAAAGCCCTCCCCGGCGGGGAATCGAACCCCGGTCTCCCGCGTGACAGGCGGGGATACTTACCACTATACTACCGAGGACTGCTTGTCGTATTTTTAAAGAAGTTATATAACTTGGATTAATTGCTGTTTCAAGTAGAAATGAGTGGGCAAGATTACTTTTATTTTAATCCATATAAGTACTGGTACTATCTACGAAACCCCCCTAGTTATAAATAATGTGAAAATAAAATACAATACAAAGGTAGGTAGGTTTAACGATAATTAACAAATCATATTGTCACATAACGATGAACTGGGATATTATATTCGTTAACAGGTTAAATTTTCAACTAAAATTCATACATCTAGGGCCGGACTGGGCTGGCAAGATACCAGGGCTTCTTGCTGAGGTACTTTATGCTTGTTCCTATGTTCCTAAGAAAAAATTTCGAAACGGCGCCGGCGGTACACACTCTTTTTGTACCCACCGTTTCACAGCATCACAGCCTACAGTGACTGCGGTGAATTTATGATTATGAACATGGGATGATTTTGAAGATCTATGAAGATATATTATTATATTATATTATTATAATATTATTAATATTATAATATTATATTATTATGTCCTTGTACCTCCTGACCTGCTTACACCCCATTCGGCGATCGCTTCATGAGACGCCGCGCCGTGACCCTGAGATAGCGAAGAGACAGATGATTACAAGTAAATGATATTTGACAAAGTAGGCATCTCAGATGATATCACATAGGTTGACTAATAATAATTTTAATTGTTCGACTTTAAATATTTCCTATCAAGCAGGAATAGGTAGGTATTTGCCATGATACACAGACAATGGTATGTCAGGCTCCCGAACCAAAATTGGTCGGGTTTGCGCGTATCGTATGTATCGTATAGGTATGACGTGCTCTCGCCAACACGATTTTAGGCGCGATTCTCACAGAGTTGAGTGATACCTATTGTTGTTTTCATCTGTTTAAATTGAAATTGCCAAGTTTTTGTGTTTTATGTAGGTATATGCAGAGGTGACTACCCCTGTAAAATATCCGGTGAAATTAAAAATCCGGTGATATCAAAAATGTTGTTCAATTTAAACACATTTTTGAAGTTAACCACCCGATATTACTGACATTTTATTGTTTACTGTTGACGTTTTTTATTAGTACCTACTATGTAATTACATATCGAATATGTATATAATATCAGCTACTTGACATACCTCCTTATATTGGGCCGCACGACAGCGCCGCGCTACACGAAATCGAACGAGCCGCACTTCTTCCTCTACAAAACGCAATGCGTAGATAATTCGATTACTGGAAAACCATAGGTCCTAGCGTGCTATTTTTTTATAAAATCATTTTCATAGTTTTATATTCATATATATTCATATATAAATTCTTAATAATTAACATAGCTACCCGCAGGGTGAAGTTTTCCGCACAGATTTGCTAGAATGTTTTTCAAAAAACGTTTTAAAAACTTAATTTTTGCCATCGGAGCCAACCCAAGCGGTTGAGTATGTTTTAAAAAACATGTTACTCTAATTATTTCCCGGGCAAGGAAAAAATGAATTTGTTAAATTCGTCCCTACTAAAAAAAGTTGTAATTCAGATGATGAATCGCCAAAACTATGCTATAAATGATGTTGAATGTCCCATTTGGTTATTTTATCTCTGCATTATAGTGTAGTTACCTATCTATATTTTTTGAGAGTTATTATTTTTTATTTTAGAGTTGGAGACCCTTGCAGGCATTTCTTGGTGGGGCTCAACTGACCAGTCCGGCTATGCGTATATTTATAAGAAATGAAATTTATAAGAATTTATAAGAAATAAAAAAACGGCTTAACAAAACATCGTGCTGGAAAATCACATAGAAATGCAGATGCTCTATCCAGAAGACCAATGTAGGAAGACTCTAATAATTATTTACGTATAGAAGTCAGTACTGTCAACAGTCACAATCAGAATAGGTAAAATAGAAGTTCCGGATGATTGGACTAAAGATGCATTGAGGCAGGAGCAATTACAAGACAAGGAAATTGGACCTAATTGAAGGCGAAGGGAGGAGGAACCCGAAACCGAGTGGAGGGACGTTTCAGCCAAGACAGTAGGACTGAAGGCTCTATGGGCACAATGGAACTCGCTTAGAATTAACGATGGGCTGTTGAAGAGAACATGGGAAAGTCCAGCTGGGAAAGAAGTTTCCCAGCGACTAGTGACCCCCAAGTGTCGGATACCCAAAGTCCTTCACGATGTGCATGATGGAACGTCTGGTGAACATTTTGGCGTTAATAAAACTCTTACTAAGGCACGGGAGAGATTTTATCACAATCGATATTAACTGGTCCATTCTCATAGAGACAGATGATGGAAATAAATATATCTCGGTTGCCATGATAGACTATTATTTTATTAAGTGACCAGAAGCCTACGCTATTCTAAATCAGGAG
>CAXKVY010012257.1:0-32638 GCA_964058915.1 Tetropium fuscum
CCCACCCCGAAGGTCATCTGAAGCCAAAGGAGGAGAGGGGGCGGAACACAACGACATAGAAGCATCAACGCAATTAACTCAGGTGCGTGTCAACTCCGCTTATGCGGGACAATTGTGTAAATTTTTGAACACCTAGAAGACGGTTACTGCTGACTACTATCCTAGATTGGGTTTCTGGATACAAGGTTTCTTTTACATCTTTTCAGGTTCAGGGTTCTATTCCAAATAGAAAGAAGCTTTAAGGCATTAGAACCAATTCTTTTAGACAATTGTGTCCAAAATTGGTACGGATTGGTGCGATAACTAAAACTACTTTTTGCGAGATAATTTTCTGTTATCTTTTTTTCTTGTGCCAAAACAAGATGGAACGTATCGTTTTATTTTAAACTTAAAATGTCTTAACAATTTTTTGGAACCTCCACATTTTAAATTAGAAGATTATCGAACAGTTTTAAACTTAATATTTCCAAATTGTTATTTTACAAAGCTTTATCTAAAAAATACTTATTTTTTAATTTCCAATAATATATCATATAGAAAGTATCTCCTTTTTCATTTTATGTGGGTCATTATTATGAATTTAATTGCCTACCATTTGGTCCTTCAATTTCTCCATACATTTTCACTAAAATTTTAAAACCTGTGTTGAAAATACAAGACGGCGAGCGAGATATTAAAAATATAATTCACCTTGTGTCATCTTCAGGTTTCCTTCCGAATTACAAAAAAAACCCAATTAACCCCGGCACGAACATGCCAATATCTCGGGTTTATAATTATTCATCACATATGTTATTTTCTCTTCCTCTTCATAAAACACAACTTATAATATCTGATATCATCTCATTACAGTTGAAATCAGTTTGTAATTTCGTTTTGTATATTCTTGACTTCGCATAACTGATTGGTAAAATCGAAGCTAAAAGTTTTTGAGAGGGAAAAATATGCTTCTATACGAATGTCAGCACAAAATTATTCGATAAATATGACACTTTCTAGTAATGTAGTGTCAGATTTGCGAGGGTAGCATCAGACTTTGCTTAATAATTCAGAGGTTGATATCATTACCTCTTCATTTTTACTTACGATATAGATGCATCAACTTCTGGTTGGGGAGCATCATGCAATGGAACCACAACACACGATTTCTGGCATTCTAGTGAGCAGCGATATCACATAAATTGTTTGGAGTTAGTAGCTGCTTTCAATGCATTGCAATCATTTGGAAGAGATCTTTCTATTTAATTGCCATTGCCGATGGAAACCTGAGTTCTCGAACATACTTTTTGATCTTTTTGTTTATCCGCGTGCATTTTGCTTATACTGTTGATTCCTCCCTTCAACTGTAACTGTAATCAACCACTTGTCTGATAATCGCTTATCGCCTAAGCTTTCGCTACAACCCCCCATTTTACCACTGCGGCTATTCATTATCATCCCCAAACCAGCTGATTATAGTTCCCCGCCATAGTATTTTCTCGTGCCACGATTTCCTCGCGCTACACTCTCCACCAGATATTCCCGCTTAATCATTAACCAAGTATGATGTAGGCATACTGAATTACCTGTAGATATAAACTTGTTGCAACCATTTACATGTGTATTCCCTTAGATAAGGTCTATATATAAATCACGTGACTCCTGGAATGACTGCCTGTCTCTACACGCAGCTACTCGCAGCTACCCGTAGCCCTTACAGAACTGCCTGTAAGGAAAAGTGGTATGTCTGCACTATAAACAGACAGTGGCGCTCGAATGAAAACTCCGCACCGAACGGAGACCGTCATAAGGTATAGTTTTCGAATGGCAGGCCCGACGTAGGGACGCCAAGGTTTTCGCCCAAGATTACGCGGACCCAGTTTTGGATGAATTCCAACATTCCGAACGTTATAGGCTCAACCATTGCTATGATTGCGATTATTTAAAAAGCACCATGTTCCTGATTACTGAGCTTTCCAACGGTTGTTTTGTTGTTGTTGTTAAACTATCTAACTAGATAGCCAGGAATAGATGGAGGTCTCGCACAATTTTTTACAAAAAATTGAGACTGCCTGGATGTTGATATAGATTATATAATTTTTGAAAGTTTCACAGAAGTTGTAGGTCCATTAAAAAACCTAATTAATTATCTGTAATTTAATGCAAAAAGATATGTTCTACGCAACTTTTTTTATTGGAAAATTACAATGGGTAGGCTAATAAGGGGAACACTGTATAATTTAAATTTCTTCATAATAATAATTATGGATTAAAATCTGTAGGTAAACGTATCAGAGAAAAGATCAATGGCCTTCAACTAAGTAACTGTAGTTTGTGAGAAATATTCTGGTGGCAAATCGCTCCTAAATAGTTGATCTTTTCGATATCTTAAGAATGAAGCATCTCGTTATTGAAAACATATTTTCGCTTGATTTAAGTTATCTTTTTGTTACGAAGGTTGTTATGTTACAACAAAACCCTTTATAATCCCCATGTTTCAAATGAAATCAGGCGTATAAATATCAGCCTCTTACACATCATTAGCATCATTTATTCTTTTCGGTAAATCTCTAAATTGAGTCACTTTCTGAAGTAGGTACAATAGCGTTTCAGTTAATAGGTAGACACACTTGTTATAACATGAATACCTATGGAGATTTGGGATAAACATAATTATATCCTCTTAAGCGACAAAAAACACCGAAAAATTCCCTTCGTTGGCTACGGTTTCTGCCTAATTCTTTGTAAATTAGCAATATTATTAGCCAATGGCATAAAAAATGAACGACCTTGTACATCGCTGGCCACCCAAGACCTTGTGGTCTCTGCAGTGGGGTGGGGAATTTGTTGACCCTCTGGCAAGTTTGCCAGTGTGATATTCTTCACTTACTGTTGCTAATTATATACTAAACCCTGTCATTTCCTTTTGTCCCTACATCATTATTTCTTACCTCACTTATATTTAAAAATGCTTTTAGGATGATATGCTTGGAAATTGCTAGGTGTTTAATATAGATTTATTACGTCGCTCGTCCCTTGCAATGGGTCATGAGAACTTCTGCAAAAAAAAAATTAAAGTCATTTAGGAAAGATTTAAATGGGTAAGATATACCGAGCGGCTAAGGAATTTTTATTGGATTTTAACCTGCAGTGAACGTGAGTAGCTAATGTGATTAATGAAGGAACATATTTATGGAGGTTTCAATGAAGACTTGCTTCGGTTTGCTATATTTATCGTCGTTACATCTAGATATCACTGAAATCAAATAATATGATTTTTACTTTTATTGTTGATCTTTTATGTTAATATTATTTTTAGTATACGCTATACGTTTAAAAAAATATATATTAATTATAACATACCGTACAGTACGGAATTTTTTAGTTACATTAAAATGGCCATGCAGCATAACACCGAAATTTTCAAAAAAATCAGTACATAACTGGCTTCTTTATTGCGTTGAAGGTACCTAAATATGCCCATGTATTTGTTACCCTTATATCAATCTTTAAGAAATCAGTATATAATTAGTCCCATTGGTACAGCAGAAATGTAAGTGGGTCCCAGGTTTAAACCCTTTCACTATGGTACTTTTTTTTCTATTTTACGTTTATTACATTGTATATTTTTTTAATTATCCACTTAATGTATGTACAGTATGTATGTATGTAAATTGCTACAAACATAATTACTACATGATATTACCATTGTGTACCATAGTACCAATTTGTATCTCGGGGGTTTTAAGGGCAGATCACGATTTTTTCTCAAAATAAATAGTCTATATGGCGGGCGGTACTAAGATATAGATATTTCTAAACATTCTAAAAACTTCAGGCATAATATTGATTGTAAAATTTACAAGGCTATTATAATTGTGGATATAGATCGTCTATAAATGAATGTTAAATAATAATCATAAACGTTTTAACAATTTTTGAAAAGTTATAACTAAATATAAATCTTCATGAGCTTGCATTTAAATCTTAAAAGTATATGATACCATTTCGAATACTTAAGCCTATTTAAAACTCCCTTTGAGGTAAAGTATCTACATGTTCTAATTTAAAATCATAAATGAGAACACTGAATATGTTTTTCATTTTACCTACATATTAAATTGGCCTACATACATATAAATTTCAAAAATAATTGTTCATTGTGAACTGGCCGGAACTGGCGCCCATTCAACAAAGCATATTCAATAATATAAGCATATATATATATATATATATATATATATATATATATATATATATATATATATATATATATATATATATGTATATATATATATATATATATATATATATATATATATATATATATAATATATATATATATATATATATATATATATATATATATATATATATATATATATATATATATATATATATATATATATATATATATATATATATATATATATATATATATATATATATATATATATATATATATATATATATATATATATATATATATATATATATATATATATATATATATATATATATATATATATATATATATATATATATATATATATATATATATATATATATATATATTAGTTTTGAAATTCTTTGCTATTCATATTTGTTTTGTGAAAAGTAATCTTGGGTTTGTAGCATTTCATTACATAGAGAAATAAGCAAATAGACGAATAAGAAGGAAGACACACTTACCAGTGCTATATCTGGACATACATACGGAAATGAACCACTATACACACGGAAACGAACCACTTAGAAGTTGTACAAGTTCTTTCACCTTTATTGAGGATTTTCAGAGCAGTTTACGATTTATTTCATTGATCATTTATACTTGAATTTAAAATATTAATACTCCAACACTTGCAGTGACGTTTTATGACATTAGTTTTTGACGGAACTCAAATTCTTAGAATACACAAACCTAGTCTACTATTTATATTTGTTCTATTTGAACATATTATATGTAAAAGCATTAGGCATACAGTTATCCAGAAGATGTTAAACTTTAAAATGCATAAAATCTTGTTGAACCTATTGAAAAACAACTACTTTTTCCAACTATATGCGGGAAAATATTGAATTACGTATACAATAGAGTTCTGAAGCATTCAAAGAGGGAGTGATACAGAAATTGCTTGCTTAGTCAAAACTAAAATCATTTGTTGGTTGTATGTATTAATTGTTTCTTCGAAAATTCGAAACAAAATCCAATTTTCACCCTGGATATATTTATTAGCTTTGAAATTCTTTGCTATTCATATTTGTTTTATATTTCCCTATGTAATGAAATGCTACAAACCCAAGATTACTTTTCACAAATATATATATATATATATATATATATATATATATATATATATATATATATATATATATATATATATATATATATATATATATATATATATATATATATATGTAAAAATAATACCTACATAATCTTATATTTATTTTCCTTACGGTTAATGCTTTTCCTTTATATTATTTCTACTATTGCCATAATTGACGTTGCTATTATTATTCAAGTTATGTGAATAAATGACGCTGGTGGTTCAATTAAAAAATTACAAAAAAAAATCGAATTAATGGAGATAAATCTATAAAGGAAATGATGGGAGGCTATTAATTGTACTTCGATTAGCGCCCTCTTGTGGAATTTGCCATGTTGGGACAGCTGTTGACGGCATTCAAGACTTTGCAGCAGCACTTGAAACGGTAAAATGTCATGAAAAATGCCTTCCTGTACCACTTAGGGTGGCCTGCGATTCATTGTCACCTTTTGTTGAAATATGTGTTAGGGTATGTTTAGAGGGATTTACACAAAACGTCGTTACAATGGTGAAAGGAACTACACCTATTTGTGGCATTTTATGTAAAATATATTGTTATATCTTCTGCTAACACTTCTAGGGAATAATAATTAATAGTTTACTTTACAATAGTGTCCAAGGTACATCGATTTCTAACAAAGAGGTGGGTGGCTATAATATATAATCAACTGAAATTTTATTAGCAAGATAATATGTAGGTATATAGAAGAAATAACTTATTGAAATATTAATAAGCTGCGCAGTATTGAAAGAGACTATATGAAACATCGTAAAACTTCATGCATTTCTAATTGTACAATATAAAAAAAATATTTATACAAAAAATTGAAATAAATAACCATATTTCCGAATTTAAGATGTGAAGATCTGTTGGCACGATGTGAAAATATAACTCCAGATGGAAATTGTTATGGCTACAAATTAGAACTCAAGTAACTACTATTATATAAGTAAAAGGAAATTATGCAAGAGGTATTTGAAACGAAAGAGCGCTATAGAACAAATATTATGTACCCAAATTGAGAAAATTTCGAAGACTGCAAGAAATTATTGATTTTCGTGATATTATCTAACAAATGATATGATAGATAGGTTACGATAGGATATGAATCGTCTACAAGGCCGTCATTGTTATCGTCTTCTTCAACCTGATGTGTGAGAATTACAGTGTCCATTTGTGAAAAAACGTCTTTATCAACTTGTATACTTTCGCTATTTTGATATGTTTACGTAGGTACAGTCCTATTTCTTGTTAATATTGGTTGTGGGGAAGTCATAGTGCACTTTGATATTGACACAATAGTAAGTACCTATTTATAGAGGTATATAATATTCGTTTGATAAAGGATATTTGGTTATATGTGTTGATTTAAAAGATAGGTGTATAAAATCACATTTTGGGATTTAGTTCTAAATTTATGTTCGTATAAATATACAATTTAATTTGTCTGCAATCTTATAATGTAATTTTACTTTACTTTAACTTTAACATCCATCAAATTTTTGCAGTAACAATAACCTGATTTAAAACATTGTTTAGTTTACTGCGTGTTATAGTACAGAATATTTTATTTATTAACAATAAACACGATGTGCCTTACTAACGGAATGTCTCACTACTCCTGTTTTTAATGTCTCACTACTCCTGTCCAAGTTTTTAAAATAAAGCGAAACGTCGACGTAGTGGAAGATCCCTAATTTTATCTTATACCGACGAGGAAAAACTTTATTGAAAACAATTTAGGCTACTATTTATATAAAATCAATAAATAATAATAATAGTTATTATTATTGCAATGTTTAATAGGATACGCCACTGTAAATTAATAGACACTGTCAATCATTATGCTAAAGCATTTATAAGAAGACAAATGTTATAAGAAGAATAGTGTTATTTTTCTAGTGAGTGTAAATATCTTGTTTTACCAAGGATACAAATTTTCACGAGATAGGAAACTCACTTTTCACACGCATTTTCGTATTAAAGAAAAATCATTACTTATTATAAATTCTGAAATAAATTAAAAGTAATCAAGTATGGAAGTGCATGTGACGTTTACGTTAATACCAAAATATTATTTAACGACAAGTAGACAACCAATTACGTTTTCATTTTAAAAAATCAGGTCGAATGGTAGGTATTAGAAATTTTACAACTTATTCCAATTTATACAGACTTTTTTATAATATTTTTATTATCATAACCTATGTAATAATATTTAAATAAAATATGTAATAAATAAAATATGTTTAAGTCGTAGTGGAGATCACTGCCAATCATCCTGGTAGTATCACCATGTAGTGGTAATCTATCAGGTCACCAGGTAGTTAGTTAAACTACCTCTGAATGGAAATACAGTAGGAACACTTCAACAATACATTGGTACAGCGAGCCGTACAACGATCACTGCTTAATAACAATTAATTATGGCACTACAGTGAGTTAATAATTTGTTCATTTGTTAATACGATTACAATAATTGCTTACTTCAGCTGCGTCCACTGGATTTATGCTGACTATATAGACTAGATATTTTATTAAAATGTGTTTTTGTCGAGCGAAGTGCCGAACAATCTGACTGCAATGCTATCCAAAATTTATTACCACTTTTCATAAACGGTTGAAAGAGCAGCGTTTGTTTTGATGTAAGAAAATCTCTTTCGAAATATTATTAATAAAGTAAGAAAATATCCCAAGACATTTTGTGCAATTTCTTTGCCTTTCTACATTTATTTAATGTTTTTGATTATTTTATTGTCTGAAATATTTCAAATCGAAAAAGTGATATACCGATAATCGATAAAGTGTAACAAATTCTTGTGCATTTATTTACCTTTGTCGTATGTAATGTAGTCACCGAGAAATATCGTGGACTACTTAACTTAAGATTTGTCAGCAGTTTGCTGTTTTCTCGAAAATAACTTAAGGTAAAGGATTCGTTTCAGTGTAACAAAATAGCAACAAAAGAGTAACAAAATATCTCATAGTGGCTTACCAACTATATGTAGGTACATGAAAATTGCAGAATATCTAAAACTCTCAAATTCCAATAATTAAATACATTGGACATTGTTTCAGTTAATTTCTTTACGATTTATATCTATAAATTTCTATATACCAGGGTATAATTACATTACAATCAGGAATCATTCTCCTTGCAGAAGAAATATTGGCGATTTGGATTTGTGGCGATTGTTTCTGTTGATGCCCACAACATTTTTGTCAAAACGTCAGGGATTTACATTTCTCCCATTGTCGCATATTATGTTCAACACACTTATTGCACATAGGTGATGCACTGTGAGGCACCCACGCTTTATATTGATTGCGAATTTCAAGTTTGAATTAACTAAAATGCAAGCGGCGAACATGATCTGTTACCGACTTACATAACAAAACTTGTCAGAGCTGATAGAACAACGTCTTAACTTGCTAGTCATTATGAAAACAATAAGATATAATTGATCGGTGATATAGCTAATATAGCTAAAATTCGCTGCAAAAACGCATAAATGATATTTAGTAAACTAGATCTGACAGGTCATTATAACTTGTATTTCCATTTTAGTCCACTTCATTTAGTGAAAAATGAGCCGCATCTTCAGACCAATTCATACAAAAGAAAATGTTTTCCTGGTAGGTTCTGGTGTACTGAATAAGTTCTCAAAAATCCCAGAAGTAAGGATAAAATTGGACAATGCTCTAAAAGGCTTCAATCGTACTTGGAAACTAATTCTTTTTTCCCCATACGCAAATAGTTTTCCTGAAAAATTCTAGTAATGGTCATATCTAAAATCAAAAAAATTATTTGTGACAGTTTTCATTGCACGGAGGGTTATAAAAGAACTCGTGTTTGTCTTTCTATGGCATTCTCGTGATGATACGTGAGTAGAGAAGATCGTTTGTAAGGCGCTCCTAAATTTTGCCTGATTTGAGTAGTACTTTGATACATTTGGAACATAATTATATTTTTCTCATGTTTTAATAAATGAAAATATATACTTTTTTTTGCTTTTCTGTTATCAGTTATGTGCTAGGTATATTATTAGCTTACGTACTACGGTCTTACTTTTTACAATAATTGTTGTTAATATATTAAATTAATTTATGTTTTTTATATGTTATACTTTGTTAAATTTTGCTCTGTAATTGTATTTTGTAATTTGTTGGATAAGACATTAAAAAGAAATAAATAAAATAAGCTATTACAGTCATTCTTAAATTCTTAGTTTAACATGGAAGAGGGAAACAATTAGGACGGCTTCTACTTTAAAGTAATAATGAATTTTACTTTAGTTCTCACCTTGTGCAGGTACCTGCTAATAGAGTCATAACCCGATTGAGGCCGAAAGGCACCGAAAAGATATCTGCATACGAATCACCAGTAAGAGGCCCATAAACATACCCTTTGTCAACACCTGGGTCCGAGCCAGACCCATGACAATCCTAAGATCGTAAAACGTTTTGTTTATTGTATTTGTCCAATTTATTGTCTTCGACTTCGGTGGCTCAAAATTTTTTGATTATTTCTTGGAATTTCTTTTACCTTAAATTATAAACGTTCATTCATGCACAGAAATAATGGATGAATTCTTAACGGATGTAAGGTTGTCAATAAAAACTGTTTTTATTGTACAATATACAAGACATGATTGTTTACTTACCTAAACAATAAAAATATATTATTGTACCTAATAATTAGGCATTTCTTCTACCTACTGACAAAATGGTATTCGTACAGTTAGAAGGAATAGGGATAGGCTAATTTAGTTTTCATAGCCATATAATAATAAGTAAACTAGTTTGTACTAATATTGTATTAACGGACATAACTGGCGATATTAAAGCATGTGGTAATAATAACATAAGTATTTAAATTTTACTTCACTACACGATGTTCATAAAGTATTGAAATCTTTTTTTCAGGCAAGGTTCAACAAAGAGTAATTTTATATTATTATATTATAATATAATAATAAAATTTCAACACAATAAATGTTTCTTCAGGTGTTCCTCAGGGTAATATCCTAGGCCCAATACATATGTATGTATATAGTTCGGAGTGAAGTGGTTTTATTTTCACTACAGCACAGGCCTCTTATTAGGCCCCTTGTAGATTCCTCCTTTCTACTTAGAGTTCTTTTCTTCAAACCATCTTATTTGTTACGGATGACTTGGTGACAAAGTCTCGTACTATTTTTTATATATGATAGCATATTTTTTATATAGATATGATAGTTCTGAGTTACAGAGATTTATTACTCTGTCCTCATTACCATTTATCGGGGAGCACACGCCCGCAGCAGATGTTGAGCGTTCCCAGGTCTCACCCACAGGCGGACACCACAGCGCGTCCCAAGCTAGCCTAGATCACCCATCCAAGAGCCAGCCGCCAACGTCCAATCTGCTCTCCAAGATCGAAAATCTTACCGGTTAAGCTACCGGCTAGGTGGTCCGAAATAAATCCGAGTAAATACGTATGTGTTCAATTGCATTTTGTGGAGACAATATACGCGCCAATGTAAGTAATCAGTTTAAATTAGAAACTGATAATGAGAAAATTACATGATATTATATTAATTGAAACTAGAACCAAATTTATATGCAACAGAGGTATGTATATATTCATCTGATATTTTTTTCATATTTTAATTTTTTCGGTACCTTTTGGAATTTTTGGCAATACCCTTTTTTTTCAGTAATCATGAAATATTAAATAGATTCCGAAATTAATTGTTTGTTATATTTACAGTTATTTATGCCAATTAGCACAATGGTTGCAAATTGGACATTATTAGAGCAGCTATGAGAAACATTTTGAACAAAATGAAATCTATAATAGTAGAGTTATTTGGTTGACAATTCAACTCATCGTTTTCCACCAATGTAATTCAGCCTATGCAATAGTATATTACACTTGAAACTTTCACACCTCTACTTTAAAACTAATAAGATGCTTTATTTTGACTGGTTACCATGGCAACCTGAAAAATTTCCGGAATTTTTTTCGAGGCGTGGTGACAAATAAGTGGAAATTTTTTGACAGTTGAGAAGGTAAACATATATTATATAATCTATATATTGCCATATTATTTATTTTCTTTACAACCACTAAATACTTGTTATTAATACGACATATCTAGGACATAATATTTGTATTCGTTATTCTCTATAAAGTTTAATTTAACATAAAGTACAAATTGCACTATAGTAAAATGTCAAGTTTAATTTATATTTGGGGTGTGAAATTTTCTTACCGAATACCACACGAGCGTAAATTATAGGTACCTGGAAATTTTTTTTCGGGGACGAATATTTTAAGAAAATTATCCTAAAATTAAATAAATTTTAAAATTATAATTAAAATTATTATTAAAATTATCAAGTTTCAAAATACTCGTGAAATTTCGGAAATTAATTTAAGCTCTTGTGATATTATAAGTGAAAATCAAAGTCAAATCAAAGTTTATAAGTCAAATGAGAGGCAACAGATAAACGTCAAAAAAACTATGACTTTTATTCCAACAAAAACGATCAAACTGGTCCCAATTTGACTCTTGGCATCTTTTTTTATTACTTGAAGTTGAATTTGCTACTTCTTTACGAATTGTAGGTACATACATCGTTGTTACTAATCTGGTTTATTATGAAGCGCGCGACAAGAAATTAAATGGTCAGATAAACGTCAAATAATTTATCAGCACACTTGTCATTTAATTATATACTATTTGATTTTCTCTCAAAATTAACATTCTCTTTGTTTAATTCTGCTTGTTTCATTGAATTGTGCTCCGAATACAACTCGTGCTCTCAGTTTTGCTTCAATATTTGTTAGTCATTCATTACTCGTTGCTGCTGTTTTTGGAAAATAATGACCCGCTTCGCGCTCGTTATTATTTTTGTCACAGCAGCAACTCGTATTCACAATGACAAATATTGTCGGCAAAATCCAGAGCACTTGTGGTATTATATATTAAAATTTCACGCCAACATATGTTAATCAATAAAATGGGATCATTTATTAACGTTGTCATAAAAACCTATGTATTACATTTTTGAAATTTTCTCCTGCTGTGGTACCCTTAAAGATATTACAGCGGAAATTTTTTGACAATGGAAAGTGAGCGGAATTTAATGAAAAAGGTTAAATATGTTTCATGAACTTAAGTATAAATTCAGTATTCAACAGAATAAAGAAACTGAATATTAGGGATTTATCTTGAGAGAGCTACTAAGATGGCGACAACAGGGGTGGTGTTCACCCTACGTTCAACATAAATATACTGAAGTAGGTATCTACGTAATACCTAATATATTATCAATAAGTTATAACATAAGTGTATATTATTCCAAGTATTACTTAAGGAGTCCTATACAATAGTCTAATTTAAATATTTGTATTATAAAAAAGTACGTATTATCATGAACTATGCCAAAAATTACATGAGAGGAAAAACGTGAGGAAGATTATCCATATAATATTGCCTATTTTACAATTCGTTATATGACTAGTATAGGATCACAATTTTTATATACTTAATGCGGTTATTTCTGTAAGTAACTCTTTTAGAAAATTTTCGTGAGATATATGTAGAATCTGTAGAAGTATATATACAAGAATATTTAAATTTAATAAACAATCTGGGCTGTATAATTCAGTCCAACCAATGCTGGATATTGTTTGGTATGACAGAGCTAAAGTGTTTTTTAGGAGCAAATACAAATTACTTAACTTTTAAATTATTTGATAACGGTGAATCAATTAAGTTAGCTTGGCTAGACTTAGTCCTTGACTAATAATTGTCTATTTACTCTTGTTAATTTATGTATATATATATAGTTAATACCGTTTATTATTCCCTTAATACTTTTTCGATCGCATTTAAATATAAAAACAGTGCATATAAAAAGACATTATAAAATGTTGTACTTATATTACTTGAAGATTTTTTTCAAGTAATGAAAGTATTGCTTTTGCAAATGGTATATCTAATTTAATATTTATAATGATGTTATCTTTCTATATATGCTTGTCATTTTATGCCTATATTTACAACATGTAGATATATACTGGATAGGTATATCCATTTTGTACGCGGTATAGTTGATTTATGTTAAATAAACGATTGTTGAAACTCAATCACCTCATCTTACTGATATTGTTCCTATAAGACTTAAGTATAGCAAAAAAGTTGCAAAGTTGTGAAAAATTTCGACTACTTAATTGTCCATTGCACAATATATCCTATGGCTATCCGTTTTTGTCCATTTTTAATCCGCAGATAGGATTAAACATAGGATTAAACAAAATAAGCTTTTCATTATTTGTTCATCAATTAGATCACTTTGTTCTCTAAATGTATGTAAAGATATCCAAAGGCGAAGTTTCTATGTAGGTTTAGTGGATATCCTAATTAGGGACATCCATTATTTATGTCAAAATGAATATCCCAATTGTTGACATCCATAAAATGTTTAATGCAACGTAAGTGGATATTCTTAAAATGCACATGCATAAGATATTCACTTGTCCTGTTTAAATTGATATTATACTTTTAGTGCATCTATTAGATTCTCCAATTTGTTGCCTAAATTCATACATTATTTAACTGTATCAATAAGATCATATTTTCTATAGTTTTAGTGGAAGTTTTCCTCAGAAACCGGATGGACCCCACCAGCGGAATTTGGCCGCTGGTGGCCCAATGGGGCCCAATGGCTCTTATGGGAGATTCAAAAGTGTGATTTTCAGACGGGAATTTCTCGGGTTTTGGGCATTTCTTAGTATTTAAACCTATTAGACGTCAAACTTTAAACATATGAGTTTTTAGACCTATGAGTTAATTAAATAAATGCTTTTAAGTTAAATTGTCTGTTTTCCATGGACGTACGTCGCGTATTAGTTTTAACATTTCTTACGCAAGAGCGCCAGGCCATCTGTAAAAATAAGGTTAAGGATTATGTTATGATATTGTCGGTGGGTTGTTTATTTGTTTATTACTATTTTGGTCGATGTTTATCAATTTTTTACATTAATGATGTAATAATATACCTACTATGTACACTTTTATGAAAGAATAATGGAAAAAATGGGCTCAAATGTGGATTTATCCATATAAATAATAATCCGGTAAGTACCTACCTAGATACCGGATTATTATTTATATGGAAATTTTTGTTATGTAAGGTTTTTCTTTAACTAACTAAACAGATACCGCACAGCAAACTTGATGATATTAATGGAAAAGCCCTGGAAAAACAATGGTTTTTGCTTTATACCTTTCGATCGAATAGATGTTCGGCACTTATTCCTATCATATATGCATACTCTATTATATATGCATACTCGGGGCAACCAAGAACAAGATAGATCAGTTGATGCTGATAATGAATAGTGTAATTTTAATAAATTTAAATAGTCATCAAATTGAAAAGATTTTAAGTTAACTTAGACTACATATTCTGGCCTCTAGGAAAAAATCACTTATGTCCCCATAAGACATCAATACATTAATTTTTAAATTAGCCAATCCCGCGCCAATTTGAGATCATAACCTAACTAATATGATCAATTGCGGAGTTCAAGGGCGTTTAAGCAACAGAAAAGTTTCCACGACTTGTGTAGAAATAAAGAGGCAAATCCTTATGATCTCTCCTCTGATGGCTTCAGTTCACAATTAATTTGACATACACTTATTTTTAGGCAACTAGTATTATTTGTAACCAATCGTAAGATTATAAAATAAGAAATCAAACAAGTAAATTCAGTTTATACAGTAAATTAAGTAATAATCCGTCTAACTAACGTAACAAAAATTCTGCCGCGTAATATTTTTTACGAAGTGAATCAATCATTAAGAAAACGGCAGGGGAACGTCATGAGTCAGAACACTAGTCTAAAAATTCTGAACTAGGAAATACTAAATGAATTATATTTATAAGACGTGATATTAATGTAGTTAAATGCTAGTATTGATTGAAAATTGATTGATGATATTATGCACGAGAGTGGCTATGATGCATACAGTATGAAGGCTCGGTAGCATAGCGTCGTTAGCTATACTTTCGTGGACTTTGCTACATTATGCGGAGTTATTATATTTTATGTTTGACTAGAATTTGCAACAATATATATATATATATATATATATATATATATATATATATATATATATATATATATATATATATATATATATATATATATATATATATATATATATATATATATATATATATATATATATATATATATATATATATATATATATATATATATATATATATATATATATATATATATATATATATATATATATATATATATATATATATATATATATATATATATATATATATATACATACATATTATTTTTTTTAATTCAATATTTTCTAGCATATAGCTAGTTGTTGAGAGGTAGTTGTTTTATTAGATTCTATAAGATTTTATGCATTTTAAAGTTTAACATCTTCTGCATAACTTTATGCTTAATGGTTTTATATAAAATATGTTCAAATAGAACAAATATAAATAGTAGGATAGGTTTGTGTTTTCTGTGAATTTCAGTTCCGTCAAAACTGTGATGTAATTTTCAAAATTACAGCAAGTTCCTTGCTATTAAACCTCAAATTGCCAAAACATCGCAAGATCATATATTTTTGGGTTTCTTGCAGTATAATTTTGCGGTATAAAATAATTTTGCGTTATAAAATATTTTGAGATAATTTAATGTGCGTAGATTAATAGGATATTTAACAACCAATGAATTATCTTTAACTGTTTGTACAATCCGACGATTAAAAAAAAATTAAGCGATAGTATAAGAAAAAAGTTTGTTGTTTCTTATTATTTGTTTATAATAACAATTGAACAAGCGCTTAGGAAGGAGGAGACAATTTTCCGAATAATCTTTTCATATTTCAAAGCGATTATAAAAGATTCCCCGCTATTAGCAGAAATTGTTTTATTTATTATATTTGCATATAATCCATTACCTTTAGTTAAGTCAGTAGTTACGCTTTTACTACCGGACTATATCTGATCTGTAAACTTACATCATTGGTTCCTTATAGCATGTTATGTTAATAAAATAATTAACAATAGCTTTAATGTCGACTACCTAGGAACAATAATTATTATTAGACAACTATTGCCACCCTGTAGATACCTTTTATCGGGGCTATCTGTCTATTTCCCAAAGTTGACCCACTCTCGCATTCCAGGGAAGGAGAACTATCCATAAACATCTCACGAGGTAATTTATGGAAACTTCTGTATTTATGTTCTCACGTTAGATAGCTTGGAGGCAACAAAATTGTCCCACCTTCATCATATATTATTGATAAGAGACGTCTTACGTATGCCATTCAGATTAAGGGTACACATCCTATAGGTACAGTGGCGTGCATTGTATAATACTGCTTTTAATTATCAAGATTTCCAGTTGGCGCAATACGAAAAAAAATGGGAGTATTCTTGCAACTTCTCCATTCAGAACTAGATTAAAAAATAAAAAATTATATCTCTACAAATAAATAAAATTGACGTGTCTGTAAAGTCAAAAGAGCGGCTTTTTATTAAATACATATGAAAGTATATACGGTAATTAAACAAAATAACGAAAAACCCAATTTATAAAAATCTGTCTGTCTGTCTGTTTGTCTGTCTGTCTGTCTGCCTGCCTGTCTGTATGTTTGTCGGTCCGTCCGTCCGTCTGTATGTCTGCATGTCTGTATGTCTGTATGTCTGTATGTCTGTATGTCTGTATGTCTGTATGTCTGTATGTCTGTCTGTCTGTTCTGTTTGTTCCGGCTAATCTCTGAAACGGCTTGACCGATTTTGACGTGACTTTCACCTGGCAGATAGCTGATATTAGAAGGAGTAACTTAGGCCACTTTCATTTTAGAAACATGATTAGGGTTCCGCGAAAAAAAAATAAAATCCATGAAATTATGAACAAAATCCAGTTTAAATACATCCAAGTATACATCCAATATAATCCAATATGAACATTAATAGATAATTAATTATTAACGTAAATCTCCCGAATATTTTTACTTGTTTGGATTAATAATATTCGATGTATTCGAGTAATAATAAAATAAACTAAAGTAACAGTGTCCAGTACAGCGTGCGCCCCACGCCGCCGCCGTCGCCGCACCGAGAGGCGCCTCCCATCGCTTCCCCCTCCCACCACTTTCCCTCCCACAACATAATATCACAAAGACTGCCTGTCGCGTGTGCTCAGAACACGCGAGCGGGATATTGCGGATGGCTGCTTCCCAACGCACGACTTAAAAAAAATTGTTTTTTTTCAGTGAGATCATACTTTTTTGTTCGTTAGGTATCTTTTATTTTTCTACCATTCCCTTCTCTTTAAATTCAATTTTTTTAGTTACGTTCTCATTGTTTTCTTTTAAGTAATAATTAAGAATCAATGTTTGACGTCGTTTGGTTTTATTTCATTAAAATTTGTTCGTTTTAAGTAGCTAAGTTTAGAACTTTTATTTGGTAAATACGGCGAACTGAATAATTTTTTTTACTAAATTTGCGCGGATGAAGTCGTGGGTAACAGCTAGTTAATAATTAAATTTAAATACATATTTACTTTGAACATCTACAGTACATCAACTTATATATAAGAAATATCAAAAATATTAAAAGACGCCGACTGTTTTCACATGTTAGGTAAAGAGTACTCCAAGCACTGCATGTTAGATAAAGAGAACCCATAAAAGTAATACCTGGATTACGAAACAGTATTCCACCTATAAGTTGTTGTATTTAGGCATTCGATTAGCAAATCGCGACTAAAGAAGTGATTTTATTATAAACAATATTATATTATCGTTGTATATTAAAGTGACATATTGTGACGTAGCTAAGAAAGGCTCGGGAGCTCAGTCATCCTGAGCTGCAATGCTCATCCTCCCACACCAGCTAGCCCGGCGAGAAGCACGAAGGCTCCCTCAATCCAATCATCCAACACGACATCCCCGGGGATAATACACACCGGCGCAGAAAGTCAAGAGCGCCAGAAGCAAGGCTCTGCCGGTGGGGCCCATCAGCCAGGACGAGAGGAGGCTGCGTAACTTCACGTGCCCCTGATTGCGCGAGTGCCCACATTTCTTATTCTTTATAAACGGTACATTCACGATGAGACGACGTACCTCGCTGCGTACGGCGATACATAGCTCTCAGAAGCAGATCTCACTGTGAATGTTGTTGTATCAGCTCTCTCATGCATCGCTGAAACGATATCACTGAGACCGACTTTGGCGGTAGATGAGACAAGTCTCAACATGTTTCATTATGAATGGCTAGGTATCGCCGCATAGAATAGAGCCGGTAAATATTATTGTCAAAATAGTGATTAAAATGGAAAAGACAAACGTTAGTAGCCACTTAAACTTGTTTTGTTCTATTAAATAAAATGAAACAGATAATTCATTTATCAAGTAATATTTATAATATTGATAAAAATATTTTAGATGGATGGAAACAAATTATTTTGATTGAATTCATATAATAATTATGTATAGAAATTTCCCATGTTTATGGGATACAAAATCAGAAAAACTTTGACAATTAACTGAACAATTGACAGTTAACTGAAAAAAAAAGTTGACAGTTAACTGAAAACTAAAGCGGTAACATGAGGCTGTCTTAGAGTGTTTGCCTCGTGTACTTTTGACGCCGCTTCACGTAAGACTGTGTATCGCCTCATTTATTTATTATTTAGCTCTGATGTACTCGTCAGATATAATTCATCTGACGATGAATCATATTCATATAAAAGTCGTATAAGGTAGAAGTCGTAAAAGTTCGTATAAAAAGCATGGGATTATTGCCCGGTCCTAAGTAAAAACCGAGGCAGGGTCGGGCTTGATTTTTCTGAGAACAAGTGTAAGTATAGTAGCAACCATATGCTAAATTAACTATTTCGTGCTTCGTATTGTACTTGACCAGACCCTTGTAATAGTTTATAGTAAACAATGTTTCGACTATGGGAGAACAATTCTACTGTTTCGAGTTCATTCGAGAAGAAATATTGTGAAAATGTAGATCCAGATATTGAAAGCGAACCTGCTATATATCGGTAGAACCTCAAGTTGAATCCGACGGTTCAGATTTAGGCGAAGATTTAGAAGAAGGAAATTCACAAAAAAAGAAACATTTATTTTTGAACTACCAAGCAAAACAAACTTGTCTAAATGTGTTGCTTA
The DNA here is from genome assembly GCA_964058915.1 of Tetropium fuscum. Taxonomy (NCBI): domain Eukaryota; kingdom Metazoa; phylum Arthropoda; class Insecta; order Coleoptera; family Cerambycidae; genus Tetropium; species Tetropium fuscum. Next base: position 19,539 of record CAXKVY010012257.1, read on the forward strand.
CAGTAGTTTATGTCCGCTTGTAAAGAAAGGAAACAAAACAAAAAAAATATATCTGATGCAGAAATATCCAGAGATTTGGACTTTTAAGAAATTTAATTTACAAAAATATAAAAACCAACTTTAAAGTTCCCACCAGAGAAATAATTTTAAAGAAACTTACAGAGCTTCAAACATTTTGTTCCGAAAGCACTTTACGACGGAGCCTTAAAAAATTGGGTTTCAAATTTAAATTTGTTAATAAGCGTGCTGTCGTAATGGAAAGTCAACGAATCGTAATTTGACGTATAGAATACTTAGAGAAAATAAAAAATTTAGAGATAAAGGAAAACGGATTTATTATTTGGATGAAACCTGGATGACATGCACGAAAAAGGTTGGACTGATGAGTCTAGCAGATGTTAGCTAAGATATATACCTCCAAGCAGAAGATCCCGTATGCATTTATATATTTCGTACATGTATTTAGCACCCAGCGCAATTTAGATAATATAGATATTAGATATTAGATAATACAGCCCACCATTCTAGGCAAGATCCCATTATACCCAATATGTCCTCTAAAAAACAAGCAATTTAAGAATTTCTTCTTAAAAATTACCTATATTTCAAAGTCATATACCAAAAAGCGGAGGTACTTAAAACCAAACAATAGGCAAAACAGTATGTGATATAGCACAAAAAGGCCATACTGTTTGAAGGTTACCATCGTATTACTGTATTTTCCATCCAATTGAACTTATGTGGTCACAATTAAAAATGAGAGTGCGTAGAAAAAATTTGTTTCTAAAATTCGATAATAAAAAAGTCGTGGATCTTATTAAATTTTTTTTTAAAATATTTTAAAAGAAGACTGGTCGAAGGCAATTGCAAAAGTAAGTAAAGATGAAGAAGAATATAGAAAACTAGGACAAATTAGTGAAAGATTTATTATCAATCGGGCAGAGGAATCGGATGATGATACACATGTTTTTTCAGATGAAAGTTTCAATTGAGGGTTTCAACTACCTATATAAATTATTAAATTTTGTATATAGGTATAATATTTATCACTTGAAAATAAAGCTCTTATTTTATTAATTGTTATTATTTCTCAAATAACTTAATAATAAAATAAAATAAAATAATAAAATGAAAATTAGTAAAAAGTATTTTTTATATAATGTTAAAAAATACATGTATGAAATGCGAAATCTCTAGGGAATCTGACCCTGACTGATATTTGGAATTAGTACTAGCGGTATATTTTCATACCAATAGTTTTTATATGAATAGTTTTTTTAGTATGAATTATTTATGGCGGATACTATACCTTCATTGATTTTGTCTACACATTTTAGGATTTTATTTAGTTTCTTGTGAATCTCTTTTAACAATTGTATCGGTAGTATCTTGATGCTTTTTATATTCCTTCTTTTTACTTACTCGAGAATAGATAGACAGATAGATAGAATAGATAGACAGAATAGATTTTTGATATATTTTGATCAGCCGGAGATGTGGCTAGTTTGCTAATTAATTTAACCAACACCGCAAATGCAATAATAACTGATAGAGCAATAGTAAAGACCTAATTTAGAACACCTTGTATATCATAATTTGCACAATTGCAACAAATATCGAAAAAACTAAAGCTCCATTACGAAATTTATATTTCGTAAGGTTTTGTTCATGTTCACCAGATTCTTCAGACAAAATGAAAAATAAAATCATATGAGATTTTTATAATTATTTACGAACTTTAAAAACTTTGTGGTGGGACACAAATAGAACGAAGTATTAAACGAAAACTTGAAACTTGTTTTAATATAAATATTTATTTCTTCAACTATTAACACTATGTAATGCCACTGGAATAGTTAGGTGATCATTGGACATGGATCGACTGTTGGGGGCGCCACCCAAGCTGCATCCAAGACACCTTCATCACAAGCGTGAATGGGTCTTTTCGGCGCCACAGATATTAGCCGTGTCGGTGTCTTTTGATGGAGCCGATTCGCACCCGATACAGTTACCACCCCTGTAAATAGCTCATAAGGTAAGGGCAGTTGCTGTTACTGTATTTTATCTTTACCTTTATCTCTATTGAAAGATTCGAGTAGATTCCGGCTATTAACTAATAGGCCTCATAGACCAAATTAATATCATTAAATATTTCGAATTTCAGGAATAGTGAAATTTATAATTTATCATTAGTATTTCATGGGCGTTAATAATAATTAAATTAATAAAGTAGTCTTATTTTGCTATAATAAATAGTTTTCTATTCCTATAATTAACAAATAAATATCCCCTAAATGGATTTTAATAATTAAATTTGAATTGAATTTGAATAATTAATTGTTGTCATTTGTGGAATTTGTGTTTCAGTTCTGAAACTTTGACAGAAAAAGCTGCACTGTGGATAAAAAATCAATATTTGAATTTGGTGCTTTACATTTTTATTTATTTCTGATTTCTATACAAACATGATAAATTTTATTAAAATTTCAATCATGTTCTTCTATAGGTATAGGGTATTTCAAACTCGATGGCCTATTAGACCTATCTAGAGAACAAAACATTTTTCTCTCCATTATGCAACGTTCTACATTTTTAAAATATATTCAACTTCCTGTCGCGTTCGGTGTAGCCGGAAGTTAATCAAAGGCAAAGGAATTTAATTAAAATTGATCTATTTAAAATGTACCCCATATATTATTACATGTTTTTGATTTCTCATTAAAATCTGAGTAACTTTCATTAAGCATGTCCTACGTCTTGGCGTTCTTGAAATATTAATTATTTTGTCAATTTTTTTGACCAAAACTGGATTAACTGAAAATTAAACATAACAATTGCGTGTGGATTGATACGAAAAGCTCAAATTTTAATATTATTTAAAACAAGGGATGGACATTTTTGATTTATTAAATTAATCAACCATATCTTTCACATGGTGTCTAAAAAATATGTTACTTTTGACAACTTTGAAAAATAATCATGTCAATTTTTAAATGGAACTGCCGATATATTATTAACATAATCGACAGAATATAAAAATTCCCAGCTATTCATATAAGGTGCTTCTATATATACCTAATTTCAGAGATTTCTCAATTATAACGGTTTTTGGTGGAATGTGTCATCTGTCAATAACAGTAAGCGTGCCATGATCCCATAAGGGTTTGACAGAATATACTATTTGTGGTATAAAATGTATGTACATAATAATATGTGATGTGTAGCTATTGACAATAATTAAGAAGATAATTATGTTGAGAATCAAACAGAAATTTATTAAAAAAATATATTAAAATGGGTACTTAAAATGACAGGTGCTTTGTATACAATTTCTTTTATGGTAAAAAGATAAAAATCTAGAGGAGTTAGATTAGGAGACCGGGATGGCTAACTCCAAGGACCTTGACGTCTTATCTACCAGTCTTCAAACATATCAGTCAGTTCTCTGCTTATGTCACGTGTGTATTGTGTAATTGGTAGGGTGTGCAATGGGCTCCTTCCAACTGATAGCAACAATTTTGAACAGTACATGGGGAGAAATTGTCCAAAAAGTCAGTAACAGTTGTTCTGAATATATCTAAATATTTTTGAGAAATTAAGTTTTCGTCATAGATACAAAATGTTAACAATCATTATTAAACAAAATACGGTAAAACTAAATGTATATTGATGCCCCTCCTTTACAAAATGTGGATTTTCTGTGGACCAAAAGTGATTATTGTGTCTATTGAAGATTCTCTCACGAGAAAATTTCGATTCGTCTATGCAAATATTTTTTTAAGAAATTCGGGATATTCGTATGCCCTAGTTATTATCATCTCACACAAATCCACGTTAACATTGTGAAATATAACAATCTGTAACATTTTAGTATGTGATAAATTATTATGTACGTGTGAGATATATGTAACATGTTATAATTTGAAGAAAAATATAGCCTTAATTATTTCGATTGGTAACATTCAGGGGGAAAATGTTTTTAGGGAGAAATTAATGTTAATTGTGGTATGTATACTTCAGTTCTGCTCTTGGACTCTATTGACTTTTAATAGCTCTCAATGATTTACCTTGTATGTTAATGGCGATATTTTTTAGTTTTTTTTAGGTTTTCGTCAATGTTGACCACTAAGGACCCATTTTACGGCAAAAGTCATCATATACGTTAGTAAACTATAATAAATTTGTAACAAAACGAGAGCAATTTGGCCTGATAGTTCCTGAGGTACAACTATTAAAATTAGTTGAGATATGTAAGCAACTATTAGAAGTGTTTGTAAATTATAAATTTATTTATTTTTTATATACCTCAAATGTATGTAGTAATATGAAACACCTCATTGTAAATAAATAATGTACAGTACTGTGAGGGAAATTGTTATTACTCCTATTTCTTGTACATCTTTGATGGGCCAGGCTGGTCCTCTAAATCCACAGTACACCTTCTGGGGGCAGCTTGCTTCGGTAGCATTTCTTCATGAACCTGCTCAGGCAGGTCGAAATCGTCATCAATGAATGGCTCATCAATGTCGTCCCATATCAGATCTGCCATGTTCTAGCAAGATTGGCCGCTGCAATGCCGAGCATTTGGATCCTGCTTTCCTATAACCACAACTGCTTAACCCTTCGTAACCGTAACCTTCAACAGTATGAGGAGACATAGATAAAGTCTGAATGAGAAATAGAATCATTACTGGCAAAAAACTTGTTTTCACGTGGTTTTATGTTCTCAGACAGTGAAATCTTGCAGCATCCCTGGTTGAGGGCAACCTGGCAATGTTCATGTTGGACTTCCTTCAGTGGCCTTCATACGGTGGAACGAGGAAGCTGTCTCCTGCTTTGCCGACCTGAATATGTGTGGCATAAAACGCCCCTTATTCGAAGCTTCGCCGTTTTTTCAGTGTGGATAGAAATTTAATTTTTACTTGAACCAAAAGTGCTGAGGTTGTATGACAAACACTGAAGGCGCGAAGGAACAGTGCCATTTCCGATTGTGCTTGGTGCGTGAAGGAATTCGTCCCGTAGGTGATATCTGGGTTTTTCCTCTGCCACATTTTTTAAAGATAATGTTTTTCTTTGGTCTGTTTGTTGAAAGGGTTGCGGTTGGTAAAAATTTTTATAAAAATGTATATAGACTAAATTGGTCTAGTTTTGTTGAAAATTTATTGTACTTTAATGACGTATATGATGTATATAACGTAAAATGGGTTTCTTGGTGGTCAAAATTGACGAAAAAATACTAACATTTTTTTTGAGAAATTTTGCAAATCTTTGAACATCTGTATCTTAGAAACTATTTGGTCTATCGAGATCAAATTAACTTCATTTTATTGCAAATTTAGTCTACTTCAAAAGTGTATTTAGTGACTTTTGTCGTAACACAGGACCTTGGTGGTAGAAATGGAGAAAAACTGAAAATTAAATGGTTTCTCTTAAGTCCGAAAATTTAATGGTTTCTCAAATATTTAACAATTATCCGGAGGGCTTCTGTAATTAAGACATTAAGATATGGTACATAACCTAACCACATTTCATTGTAGAACAGATATATTGGTTGTTTGCTTATAATAGTGAACAAACCAAATCAATGTTTACTCATTTTACTCGTATGGATGATTTTCTGTAAAATACTTAAAGATATGTGTTTATTTAATGCACCAGGTTCAAAATATTCTTAGCTCCCACATTAGGTACGTTAAGAAATAAATGAGTTTTTGGAAGATAAATTATCATTTTTAAAGTGCTCTACATTTTAACAACTCGGTATAAATTTCGTAAAATTCGCTAACTGAAGTTCTGTTGAGAAAAGATAAATAGTTGTTACAGATAGAAAAAAACTGAATCGAATCAGATTACCTATAATTAACTTACTTTTTCCATGAATGATCGTGTACCAAAATAGAGGGACAAGAATAATTACTATTTACATCTTTAAAGTTGGCGGTTCGTCATTGATATAAACCATACGAATCAAATCAGTACGACAACAACGTTAGTCGGATATAATTAGGTACAGCTACATATAATAGACTTGTTTTGATGTCTCTTTTGTCGTTTGTCTTGATCATTTTATTATTTTTTAACAAAGAACGCTTCAACAGCGTACGTTATAGATTAAGAATAATTTAGTAACGTAACCGCAAATTTGAATTTTATGTATATTTTGCATGGTTTGAAGCTCATTTTGCGCAGTTCTCTAGTGCAGCTCTGGTTCGTAAGATTCGAATGTGTACATAAACAGTCTACAATTTTGTAAGAAAAATGTTAAAGATGTTAAGATGATTGAGATCATAATTACAACGACGAAATCGAGAACAAACAAGTTGAGACTTAAATTAATCAAATTTACGATCGGGAGTGATTCTATTAAATGTAGCGTATATGTATTAAGTACCAAACAAGTTACTGTTATCTTAAGCTAAAGTAAAAAACATGACTAAAATCCAGTTGCTCAAGATCAGAACCACGTTCACCATTTTTAATCCTGTAGCGTTTGGTGGCTATAATTACATTTTTATGAGACACATTTTTGTACTTCTTGTTATGTCATGAAGTTTTACAAATATTCTAATTTGTAGAATCAACATGAACGTCAGCCTTTATTAAAGAATGTCCAACCCTATCTTTATCACCAAAAGTAAATTTAGGTCTGTGTTAAAACTCAGGAACTAAGAACTGGTAGGTATTTGTTTGTTTTTGCACAATAATCTGATCGTAATCGGAAAGGACAAATAAAAGGCTGGGTATTTGCATTGTCAAGGACCCCGATGCCGCGCCCTTAAATTTTATGGATGCACATATTTCCTTTAAACATAAAATCGAAAAGTCAAATAACACGGTGTGTACCTAATCACAGTTTACCAAACAGATAAGGTATATTATTCTCAGATTTTTTACAGAACCTGAAATATTCCAGTTATTTATTGTCTTATTTGGAACTTATCAGGTGACTTCTTTGTGTAAATTATAGCTGATAACATTTCTCATAGCAAATGGTGACTGTTTAGATAGTGACTCTAAATAAACACTGCTGCAGTCTCATATTCGTGATACTCAGATTATTCCATCTTAAGAATCAGGGTGTATTTATTGACAACCCACAGAAAATATAAAATAATTTTGAAGTTCTCCTATATCCAGTCTCGTTTGTTCACTTTTATTTATCGTCCATGTTTTACTAGTATATTATGTAACGATTGATCGTATCACTGTTTTGTATAACCGTGTCTTTGTTTGCCTAAAAATGTTTTTTTCTCAATATTAACTGTATCCCTACTATACATTTATATCCTGACATTATTCTGGCTTCAGTTTTCTCCCTAATGCTCGGCTTTCGAGAAAATAGTGTTTCAGCATATGTGAATTGCTATATCTTCAATCTTGTTTGCTTTCCCTCTCTTGGTGTCGATCTTTGAAAAAAATTCTTGGTATTCTTCTTCTGCCCACTCTATCTACTTTTTTCCTTATTTGTATACAATTTCCCTTTTAAAGACTGTTTTCATTTGTTCTCTAATCTCCTTATTACATTTTTAGTTGTGTTTTATTTCTTGCTACTAGGTCATCTGCAAATGCCAGGCGCTGATGTTTTTTTATTGTATATAAGTCCTGATCTATTAATTTTTATATCCTTTATAACTTTTATTAACTCTAGTACTAAACGGAACACTGATGGTAAGGGGTCTCCTTGGCTTACACCGATTTCAACTTCAAATTCTTCTGTAGTTCTATTATATTATATTTATTCTATAATATTTATCTATATTATTTATATTTATCTATATTATTATTATTATTACTATTGTTAAAAACAATTTTAACCACTCCATTTCAATTTAGTTAAATAAGGTAACAGGAACTATTGATTTGAAAAAATCTAATAAAAAGCGGGTAATCAATTATGCACTGTATGATAGATTACTTCAACGCGTAATAAAATGTTAATCGTTAAAGAAGTCAGAAGGATCAATTATTATTGTGCCAACAAAAGTTGTTAAACGTGACCATATCTACCGGAGAATTCCGGGGTGCTAACTGAATGAAAACGATCTGTTTTTACACGAGTAATCGCGATATCTGAGCATGATTGAATCAGTGAGTTAAGTTAAAACTTCTCACAGGCAATTATAAATGGATAACAATATGCACTTGGAGAGAGAGCTGAAAGAAATATTAATATATCATCAACAGTTTCACAATTATAAAGTTGCGTGTCATGAGGTGACTAGCTCAAAATCTATACTTCACTTATCCAATGGAATTTGACGAAACAAACGGTGTAAAATTATTTGGTACCTATAGAACTTATTACAGTAACAAAATCGGCTGGTGGTCAGGAGTTTTTATCATAGATAATCGATACAAGAATTTTATTTGACATGACTCACGAATATTATTCTTTGTTTAGCGAAGTTAATCATAGTTTTTTAACCTTTCCTAACTTTTTGTGTTTTATAACATGTTTAAGCTGGTGCATGATTAATAGATTGCAATATTGTGCAATGTCTATAATGTGCTTTTAATAGGAATACTTTTCTACGTTTTGATTTATTCAGCATTTTAATATAGAAGATAAAATGCTTACAATTAACTAGGAAAAAGTAAAATAAAAAGCTTATCATTTTTCACTGATATAAAAAAGGATTGCCATACTTCTATAGCCTGACAATAGTATACAGCGATATTAGTTTTCAAATAGAATAAGCAGCACATATTAAGTACCGTGGTATTGAGATCCATATGCATTTGAGATTGGATAATCATATAAATAAAGTTATTCAAACTCTACGAACACGTATATTCAAATTTAAAAATATACTACCTTAATTACAAATCTTCCACGTTTTATATTTTGCCTTATAGGTCACTCCTATAGTACATTAAAATGGCAAACTACCGGCTAGTTCTGATTTTTTAATATATGTTGTTAGGACCACTACCATTCGTGTATATCCAACTTTACAGCTTCGAAAGACCTATGCTAACTTCGTAGAACTCGAAAAACCCCGACATTTTGGCACTTTTTTCTTTTTTTTACTATATCTTCTAAATTATGCGTTTATTACAATATGAGACCAGAACCAGCTCTATATAGGTATAATATTTACCAACATACAACCCTCCAAAAATTTACCATAAAATAAGGGAAATTTTAAGATTTGGTTAACTTTTAATTCTTTTTTTTTTAATTTTACGGTGAAATTCGTAGGGGAAGATATAGCGAATGAAGTTAGCTTTAATTTAAGCACAGAACGACGTCCGTAGGCCTGCAATTTTTTTTAAAAAAGTGAAACCCATATATATCCACAAGAAATGTATTATATTTAGCCTGTTAATATATTTACAATGTTATTCAACATTTTTATTTATTGATAATTATGGATATATATACCGGGTACATCACGGTGAGTGGCCTATTAGACGTTTCTGGGAAACGACATATATTTTGGAACTGAAAATTTTCACATAGGGGTTTTAAGGAGTGCTCTATTCAATGAATATTGAACAAAAATTGGTTCTTGAAAGTTACCATAGCGAAAGTTATTAATATCTAATGTACGGGTTGTTTTCGCATTAGATTTTATTAAAATCGAAATATCTCAAAAACTATTGATTTTAGGGATAGGGAATAGTATTAAAAGTTACATTAAAATGAGTAGAATTCGAATCTGGCATAAAAAATATAGCATGCCATTTAAAATAAGGAAGTTGTTGTCGACTTCCGGTATAATCGGAAGTGGCACATACACGGCATATATATATATATATATATATATATATATATATATATATATATATATATATATATATATATATATATATATATATATATATATATGACTCTTATATTTAAAGACCTGGTTCCCGTCTCAAATTGTAAAAAATTTAAAAATTTAATCCACTTTAAAACAAACGCATAGTTCAGAAGATATACCTAGTGGAAAAACCGAAGAAACTGAAAAAATTTCCCGTTTGTTCGAGTGCTACGAAGTTAGGCACAGGTCTTTCGAATCTGCAGAAAAAATCAGAACTAGCCGTTAGTTTGCGATTTTAGCGACTTCTACGTACTATTTCACTGGCCTATTAGTGGAACTAAGACTGACTTACGGTATAATTTCTGGGGTGGGGCACTAAAATGTCATTTAAAACATATTGAAATATTTTTTTTAAATGATAACCATTATATTCCAAGCGAGCAATTTATTTTCAAAACTCTGTTCGAGGAAGCCAGGGTATTTGATATGAAAATATTACATTTCTTTGCAGTTCTATTTAATCAGTTTAAACATAAGAATACTTTACTAGTCATTGCGCATAATTATCAAACTAGATACAGGTCGCACAACTACCAAGTTGTCAAAAAACTCTCGGCTAGAGAAGTAATTGGTACTTTGCTCCACGATTCTATAATGCTCTACCTAAAAACATAAAAGACTGTAAAAGAATATATCATCATAAAAAAATCATAAAGAATACTTACTTTCTGCAGACCCCTCTGATATAAAAAAATAATGGAAATGAGAATATCGGAGCACCGCTTAGTGCTTAATACTGTCTATCAGAAAAAAATAATTTCAGACCTGCATTTTTCATAGTCACCTTCACAGCATCTTGCTGTATTCTCGATAGAAACGTATTATGTTTAAAATCCATAGCTAAAAAAATCTAACAAGATTTTTTTCGTGGCGCTTTAATCTATAAAGGCAGAAAATGCAGAGTTGTGATAATTAAATGAGAATGGCGTGAGAATCAAAACTATCCAAACACGAGAGATTTGGGCAACATGCATTTAAAGTTTAACACTTAATGTAATCCTGAAAATAATCCTGTACCTATAAATTCTTTCTATATAAAAATACTCCAATTATTATGTTCCCAAGCCGCATCAAGTAGATGACAGTATAGATAAGAGTTAAATAACAAAAAGAGATATCATTATAGACTTAACATACGCAGCTAATAGACAAGATAAATATGGTTACTATCAATTACAGTCGAGATAAAATCTGGGATCTTAAGTGACTTGCTGAAGAGTCAATTAAGATCAAATACAGTGATGATGAAGGAAATCTGCAAATAAAAGACTGGACAGCCGATGTCGTTCAAATTAAGACAAAAGAACGTTCGAGAATATTTATCGAGGATCCCACGGTCTCTAAATAGTTTTAGAGAAATGTCGGCGTTAAAAATTTAAAATCCATGACTAGCTCTGATGATAGACAAAGATTTTTTTTTAAATGTACGAAATGTACCTACTGCTACAATAATCTTATTGAGCCACGTAAACATATAATGAAGCCATGTTTTGTAACCAATTTGTTGACCTCAACAAATTACTTTCATTGTATAGTGCAGCCATTTGAAGATTATCGTGTCGAAAATTTTTGGCGTAGAACCAAGTACAACATAGTAGGTCTTGTTAATCAACTCACTGGACATATGAAATCGTATATTACGAAATTTTTTCCTGACGTGACTTTTTAAATGCAAAAAAATTAATTGTATTTTAAACAAAATTCCTTACATTTTTGTTTCCAGCGTCCCTTAATACTAATATAGCTATCAAAGCAAATTTTTTTCAATTGAAGTACATACTAGAGCACTTTTAACAGTACCGAAGGTTTTCACACAATGTGTATTTTCATTTTACTACAAATTAGGAAAACGAAGTCTTTAATTTTTATGTACTATAATTTTTAGCAATCGATAAACTTATATATATTCGATTTTTTTTTATATCGGAACAGGATGCTTCCCTGAAATGAAGCATAAGCATTAAAAAAGTTTTAGAAATAATAAGTTTTCTCCCAATATCTATCATTTGGTAACAGCAATTTTTTTATAGCGCCTCAAAGTTCTCACAAGACGCGCAATTTGAGTAGATTGTTGAGAGGATAAATTATGAACATGAAGTACTATTTTGCTTGTCTGAAATTAAGAATATTTTGTCCTATGAAGATTTTTTATTAATGCCTTCATATTCAAGCTGCGGGGCATTAAACATGTAGATTGATCGCGCATTTCGCCATAAGCGTTACGCCTCTTTATAATTTTCTCACTCAACCCTTCACGAGGATTATCCGAGCCAAAATGGAGTCTGTCAACTGACAGACGCCTAGAAACAGGGGTGCCCCAGGGGACCGTACTCTCCCCGCACCTGTTCAACCTATACACCGCGGACATGCCGAGGACGAACAACACCACCATGGTCCTCTACGCAGACCGCCATCCTCGCTAGATCCTGGCAAGTGAGGCAGGCCACCCGCTACCTGCAGGAAGCCGCTTCGCATCTGGAGGACTGGTACAACAGATGGAAGGTGGAAATTAACGCGGAGAAGAGCCTAGCACTGTTCCGGAGGGTTCGCTATCAGATACCAATAGGACACGTCGCTATGAACGAAGTCCATATCCAGTGGGAGAACAACGTCAAGTACCTTGGCGTGGAAGGACCATATAGATCCCACTACGACCAAGGCAAAGTTCATGATGTTAGCCGGCGACAAGAGGGTGATCCTGCAGAATAAGACGACCCTCATTACGACCGTCTTAAGCCCCCAGTTGATGCATCTATCATACGTATCCACCGCATGAGGATACGCAGCGAAGACACACCTCAAGAGGATCCAAGCAATAATAAAAAATGGCGCTTCAGACCGCAGTAGGCACCCCATGATATATGAACAACGAGGTAATCCGTAGGGACCTTAAGTACAAGATGCCCACGGAGATGATCAAGGGACCAAGCCAAGAAGCTCTACGTCATCGCAGAGTACTACGGGAATCCGCTGATCCTCCTGACCATGGACTACGATCAGAAGAAGCCGAACCTCACAAGCAGCCAAAGGCCCAGATACTGGACAATGGGTAAGTATAAGATGATCATAATCTTATATTTCGGCACGGCTTTTACGAGAAGAGGCAGCCGATAAAGAAGAAAAGAACAGGACCAAAGAAAATGTATCGAGACACTAGAACAGCCCAATCCAGCAGACGGCGAGGGCGACTGCCTGGTCAAACCACACACACAGACCTTTATGGCGCGCACTATCCCTATAGCCCTACAGTATATGTGTGTAGTACACATATACGAGTACACACAGCGTAAT
>CAXKVY010012258.1:0-23251 GCA_964058915.1 Tetropium fuscum
TTTATTATCAGTATTTCTATTTAACATCTTATTCGTTAACATATATTTCTAATTCTACTTTTGTCTAACAAACAATCTACACATACTATCTACAGGTAATTCAGTCTGCTTACGTCATACTTGGTTAATGATTAAGCGGAAACTATCTGGCAAGGCAATCGTGGCACGAGAAAATACTATGACGGGGAACGATAATCAGATAGTTTGGGGATGATAATGAATGGCTACCAGGAGAATGGGGGGTTGTAGCGAAAGCTTAAGCGATAAGCGATTATCAGACAGGTGGTTGGTTACGGTTACAGTTGAAGGGAGGAGGCAACAGTATAAGCAGAATGCATGAGGATAAAGAAAATGATCGAATGTTCGAGAACTCAGGTTTTAATCGGCAATGGCAATTTAAATGAATGAACTTAACATACCAGGTAAAGTGAGCGAGTACTACTAGACTGGAAATGTACGCCTGCGTATGTCGGCGTGTATAGAAGCGTATGTGGAACAAGAAGGCCTTGAGACCAATGTCCACCTGGAACATTTACAAGAAGGCCTTTCAACCGATGTCAACTTGGAACGTTGGCAACAAGGCCTTTCGACAGATGCCAACTTCGAACGTTGCCAAGAAGACCTTTCCACCGATGTCAACAGCTACCAACAAGAAGGCCTCGCGACCGATGTTGGTAGGAATCACTGGTGGAAACTGCTAATTTGTCGGGCTGGTCAGGTAGGCGGAGCTGCTGCTATTGGGGCTTCTGTCTGCTTAGAGTCTTGGACACAGACTGCCTGTTTCAGGGTAGGAGCTCTGGTTTTAAAAAATTTTCGGCACGGTGGGAACCGACTCCTTCACCACGAATTTCCGAAGCGTGCTGGTTGTTTTTATATTGGAAATCGCATTTTGAAAGCTAGGTTTCTCAGAAAATATTTATTTGTATGCACGGTTTATGCAGAACTGAATTGGAAATAAAATAAGTGTTTATAGAAAAAGAAACGGGCTTATGCGGGCCATATTAACGTATAAATGCGAAAATGTATTTAGTACTTGGCTTAATAAATAAAGTAATATAATTGTAACAGTAAAATCTAGCGAGTGGAAAAATATTTCCACTTCGTTACAATGCATATTTTTTTCTAGAGCAGGTAGATATACAGTGGTCGTCACCTACCGACCTTTTTTCTCCACAGTTCCACTTACTCAATTCAAACTCTCATTATACGGTGTTGTAGAAAGAACAGTTTGTATAGGAAACTAAAATTTAAATAAAAAAGACGTGTCACATCATATAACGAAAATTATATTATATTTACCTTACCGTCCGCACCCAAACTCACTGTCAAAACCCCAGGCAAGAATATTTGATTATCCAAAACAAACGGGAATATTCGATTACATTACCGCATTCGCTGTTCCACATTTAAACACACTATGTCGGTCGCAGAATAATGCACGCCTCGATTTCACCCTCAGAGCCTTGCGCTTTGCGTGACGCGTGCGTAAAATTCCTCAAAGCACCAAAGATAGATTTTGCTACTGACACTACTGATAAATTTTGCTATTCTGGCTAACCATAAATTTCGTGCCCAGTACGGTTCCATTGCAAGGAAAAGATTGCATCGCGCTATTTTGTGCTGGCCTAGCAAAAAAATTCGATTCGTTCTGAGCGCCACATACTCCAGTTGTCAGGGAGTATCCCTCGCGCTATAGGTCCGGCAAGTCTGTTTTTTTTTATATTTTCGAGGTAGTTAGAAGGTAAGAATTCCAAGTTTCCGTCATCTCCGCCACTGAGCTGGCTTGAGGGGAGGAAAATAACCATTAAAAATCGGAACTTTTCCCAATTTTTGGGCTTTAACTCATTTGTTGTGCTTTTTAACTTCAAGCGCCAAACTCAAAAGCAAAACGCTTCATGTAAAAGTTGTAGACGATGAAATTCCCTACAATATTGATCTCATACCTTTTTTTGTACAACCAATGGCGACAGAACTATGGAGCGCTGAATAAAGGGCAAGTAACATAAATAGAAGTAATAAAAAATTCACAGTAACATAAAGTAACATGTAATAAAAAATTCACCTCTCGATTTGTTTAAAAATCAATTTATTTGAAAAAACAATATGTTAAAATTAAAGAATTAGCAATCCGAAATATATTGAATACGAAGTACCATAATGAACAGTGCTAGGCCCAGTCTTGTTCACGCTGTATATGAATGGACTCTATACCTACAAGAGCCGAAATAGTTTTGCAGACGATACAGCCGTATGTTATAGGTCAATTACGTGGACTAATTTGAAGTATATCGTAGAAAATTATATAATTTTCTTAAAAAAAGGTATGCCAATATGCTTCTCACAATTAATTTATAAAACAAACTGGTTCTTACCGTGTGCCTGTGAAAAAAATGTGTTACCGTCATCTACAACTGAACCCTTATAGGTACAGATAAGCAAACCCAGGAAATAAAATCTGCCATCAAAATTTAATATATTATAGATAGAATGTTCAAATGGGATGAACAGATGAAGCACATAACAAATAAACCAAGGTCTATAAGTACAAAATAATATACTTAAAAAATATACTTACTTATAACGACTTAAAATTTGTTTATCACGCATTAGCTGAAAGTCATATAACTTATGGTATTGGATGGGAAGGAGCATTTGATATACATATTCGGAGCCTAGGATAATAAAAAAAATTCAAGAAATTATTATAGGCAAGCGAATTCATTAGATCTAACCTATCACGAAGCCAAAATATTTGAAATAGATTACTTCTGACATATTAAATATGATTAGCAAATATATTAAATATGTTCCATAACAGAAGGTTTATATTAATTCTTCTATAAATCTAAATATCATACGGTTTTTCCTTTCCCGTCGCCGCGCCGGTTTACGTTCATCAAATTCATAATATATTCTTCCTCCCCCATATATTGGTAAACTCAATATATCTGATACTGAACATTAAATATTTGATCACACCCTTCCATGATAGATATTGTTACTTTATTGAAAAGTTGGCAACATACTTTTGCGACATACCTGCTTCCTGCTTGAGAACTGTTACTCTAACTTGAAACCGACTAACTTAACTTCACATACGTTTTAAAATTCCAAAAAAATAGCGTTTTATAAACATTTCTCTATCCCATTAGTAGTTATAAATAAATCGTTAATTGTTGCAATCATAATATGAAATAATTACCGACATGATTGATAGAGATCCATAGGATTAACAAAAATGTTTATTAAGTCCGGATATTTGCATGCATGGTCCAAGCAATGGGTACAAAAAAAGGGGGTCTATTCGCAAAATGTCGTAAAGAAATGAAATTTGGTGAGATGGTAGCGTTGTTGTGGTAAGTGCTATCGAAAAAAGTTCTAATGAAATATGTAGAGAATAAAATTGTTCACAATTTTGGTCCTGGCATTTTTCATCTGCTACCAATAGTTTTCGATCTAGGGCGAACCAAATGTTTTGTAATATTTAACCAAAACTAGCAAATCGGGCATCTGCAGAATCAGAAAATATTACTCTTTCAGAAAAAAAAAAAATAGCACGATTTTGTTCTCTACATATCCCCTTACCCCTCGAGCGGCAACTCCCCTCAGGTGTACTATCGGAAACTCAGGTGTACTATCAGAGGACCCATGTCTACCATCCCACCAAATTTCTTTTCCTTTCGACCTTTTGCGAATAGAAACCCCCCATTCCTTGGACGCTGTGCTGTATCACATATTATTATTAATAAAGTATATTGGGGACAAATGATCGATATGGAATTTTTAAATTAGTGTGAATTGTCACATCAAAATGTTGTTCATAATCATAACATACTTGTAGTGTTCCGATATGCAAATTTAGTTATATTTTTAGAAAAATGTTAAAAATTATTTAACACTGGGATTAAGTAAAACGCTGTACATACTGATCTATTTTAAATGTCCACCATCGGCAACTCTGTTATTATTGCAAAATTCCACGATAGTGTTCCACGTATCTTGCAATAATTAATTTGGAAAAGGAATTAATTTAACAAATGCAGATAAGTGTAGTATATTGGAATCTTCTTTAGAGTTGAATATGTCTTGAGAGCACTAGTATGCATGTCTTGAGAGTACTAGTATTATTATCAACTTCCAATTTAACCCCTTGATAACATCTTCTGAGACTTCTAAAAATTTAGGGACAAAAAAGAGTTTCAGCAAAAACAAGGACAAACAAGAATTTCATTTCAATTGCAGTTCATGGATATTATCAAGGAGTCCTTGGATATGTCAAGGACTCTTAAATTATCTTGCTACTCTTGAAACGAAGGGGGTGTTACTAGAGAGTCATTAGGAACAGTGGTCTCTATAAGTTTCTACATCAAGACTACATAGGTTAGATATTCTATTATTATTACGACTATGGAATGTACCGAATGGAATGTATCGCAATGTTCACATTGTTAATGTATAATTGCAATTAAGGTCTAGGATACAACCAACATCTCGTTCGTGTTAAAATATGATTTGATAAGCACTATGATCATTTATATCTGATAGCAGCGTTATTACGGTGCACTAAAATTTTCATATTGAGCAAACACATGCATATGGAAAGGTATCGATCGACGTATAGTCCAGTCACATGAGAATTAATCTACTAAAAAAAATCAAATTTGCAAAATTTTTGCATACACCTTTGATTTTGTATTACTAATAATGTGGCAAAAGTCGCCACCAATATATTGATGGCGTTTCCAGTAATTCGTATATATTTATATTTCACGTAACAGCAACCGTTTTCACACTAAACGCCAGGAAAACGTGATAGTGGTGCATCACACCATCTAAGAGGCAGGCTGCAAGGTGTATTTTCATCTCAGGAACTGTCAACTCTGAAACTATGGGATCTTTACCTGACATGTTGGTCAACTCGGGAACTCGTCGAGATTAATTTAATGCGGGATTCCGGTAATTAGACCCTAGTTGAGTAAGTAGAAAAATACTGGAAATTAAGAAAAACCAGTACTAAAAAAATACATACCTTTGTGGAACCCAAATTCTATCAAAATTGATTATGAGGTAGCGACTATCCAAGCAGTGAGAAAATGTTTACCAGAAGTATGTTTGAAAGGATGTCATTTTCATTCCAACCGGTGTTTGTGGAGAGAAATGCAGGATATTGGTCTGGCAGTATTTTATAAACAAAACAGTAATATAAGAGACCGCATAAGAAAGTGCGCTGCATTATCACGTCTTCCCCCCGAGTATGTAGATGATGGCTGGTATATATCATGGAAAAGTGTTGTACAACTGAACGTGTGATTTTTTACATTTTTTACATTACAAATGAACGTTGTTTTTTAGATGGTTTCACCAGTGGGTCTACTCCATGATTTTTGCTTCTCTAGTAACTTCAACAGCTCATCCTCATTCTCGTCCTCCGTTTCCTCTTCCACGTATTCATTCTTTGCCGCCCCCTCCAGGTTCTCGTCGTCTGTCCCCTCAAATACCTCTTCTTTTTCTTCTATCTGGTGGTTATTCTCTTCCCCAACATTTCCTCTATTTTAATAATTCTTAATACACTCTACTTAGATTTTGACGTACGGCTATGGCAGTAGATGGAAGTGACGATAATGTCACTGTGGTGTTGTCTTGTTGACTTCGCAAATATCATGTACCCATAGTTTTCAATGGATAAATCTGATTTAAGAGCTCCGTAGATTACCAAATAATGCGTTATCCATTTTCCAAAATCGTCTCTACTGCGAAAAATTTTCCTGTTTAAAAACCTCCTCTATTTGAGGCAACTGGATTTATTGTTATTGTTGTAAAGAAAGGCCTTATCGCTAGAACTCATAGTTTCCGAGATACAAGCGAAAACCCGAAAAAAAGTATATCTTACGTGCCACCCTGCACCTCGCTGAAGACTCGTCGAGTTAGCGAGTCAAATCAGGCAAGAAAATGGGAAGCTTTTTTTTCAAAATTTTGCAAAATTTGAGCGAGGAGATCTCGACTACTGTGGGAGATGGTTAAAAAATTAATAGTTAAACATGTGGCATATTCTGTCAGCTTTAATTTTGTATAGTATGGCCTACGCATAGTTTCAAAATATAGTATTTATTGTAGCTATAGCAGCCAAGAAATAAAGAACTTCTTAAAATAGGTATACTATCTGGTGAAAATGTTGCACAATTTACTTAAACCAACTTATAATCTCATTATTGTAACGTTTAATTTCAGGAAGCAATGAAGTTACGTTGTATTAATAAGCCTTTATATAGCTGTATCTTTGACTACGTTAATTAACAAACTGCTGAAGTTTCTAACAAGCTTTTTATCGCCTGAGATTAATTTTCCTTTTACCTGTTCAACTCTTAATGAGTTAATTCCAAGAAAACTGCTAGAAAAGAGAATATGGGTTGAATAACTCTCAACTAATATTTGACTCTATTATTTGTTATAATCTCAACTTAATTGCTTTTGCAAATTTCTTCCGTTTCGGCAAATAAGGTATGTTAATGATCTTTAAAGAAGTAGGCCTCTTTCAAAGCAGGAGAATAACATTTCCTTTTAATCAACTTTGAATGGATGGAAAATATTAGATCCGAATTATATCATAATGCGTTATAAATATTGATAAAATCAGCTTACTATGAGTGAATATTAAAGTCGCATGGAAATTCTTTGAAAATAATTAGAATATTACCCTTCAAATTTCGTTACGAGTAATTAAATCTCTAAGTAGTCGAAGATAAAATAAAATGTATACATACTAATGACACGTCTTTTAGGTAGTTCTGATTTTTGTATATGTTGTATCTGATGAAGTGGTAATGACAAATCCCCGATAGCATTTCTTCGTAAACCTGCTCAAAATCGCCATGGAAAACGAAAATAAATAATGTGATCTGAAGCAGATAGAATATCAATACTAGCAAGAAATTTCTTTTCATCTGATGTTGTGTTCGCAGAACGTAAAATCGTACAACATCCCTGGTTGGAGGCAACCTAGCGAGGTTCTTGTTAGACTTAGCTGCCGCCCTTGTGAACAACTGGAAGCGGAGGTCGTTAAGATTTTGTGATTCACTGTTGCCTCCATAGAGTGAAACGAGGAACCTGCTCTCTCCTGCTTCGGTGACCGACACAGGTGTGGCATCGGAGTTTAGGAAAACCACAGACTTAATGCGAAACGTCGCTATTTTTTCAGTGTCGATATTAATTTATTTTTTTCTTGAACAAAATGTGCTGAGGGTATTATTGTTTAGTCACCATTTTTTCGTCCAGTTCTTCATCTCTTGATTTTTCTTTGCATCTGATAATTTCTATTGCTGTTGCAGGTCTTCCTCTACCTTCAATTTCCATCTTGCTTTAGGTCTTGCTACTCTCTTCTTTCGTCCAATTGTTCTGGTCAGCAGCATTTTTTGGTGTCCTTACCGCTCCCATTATTTCAATATATCCTAACCACCGGAATCTTTGACATTTCGTCACTCCTTCGAAGTTTATATACTTATATAGACTCATAACTTCTTGGCTTGTTCTTCTAACCCATCCATATTCAGTTCTTCTTCCTCCAAACATTTTTGTCGCTATTTTTCTCTCCGATACCTCCAGTCTCTCTTGTTCCATTCTATTTAACTTCCATGTTTCGCTAGTATCATATGTAATGATTGGTCATATCACTGGCTGATATATTCTTTGTCTTTATTTGCCTGGAAATAATTTAATTTCCCAATATTCTCTGTGACCCTGATACACATTTATTTCCTAATATTATTTTGGTTTCAATTTCCCACCCTATCTTCGGCCTTCATGAAAGTATTGTCCCAAAATATATTAATTGCTCTACCTTTTCAATATTGTATGTCTTCCCTCGTTTATTAGTAACTACATTTAAATATTAGTGAGAGGAACTGAGTGACATCCGGCATAATAATATAATAAAAAAAAGTTCAAAAGTTAACCAATAAAATTCTCAATATGATAAAGAAGCTTAATCCTTTACTGATCATATCAATAGTATCATGAGTTTGACCGACAACTCTGAGACTGAAAAAACATTTTGCCTTCTGAGTAGTTAAATCTTTTTTTCTTAGTTGAGTGTAGATTTATTTTATTGTAGATAACTTAATTTATTAGAGATATTACTATGGTTATACTTTATTATTATATCCTCTAAATACCTGCTTCATTTGCAGAGAGAAAGAACAGCAAAATTGACAACCTGCAAGAGTTTAATCTAAAATTAACTGACAATATTTTAAAATCCGCTTTAGAAAAATCCAAGCACAATAAATGTTGCCCGCGTTTTAAAGCTTTTAATGAGGGGCAGGATTATTGTTAGCTTTATATAGTTTATGCGAACATTTATATTCATAAAATCTGGCTTTAATGAATTATACGTTTTTAATTAAAAATGTATTTAAATATCAAAGAGAATTAAGCCGAAATTGGGTCGGAGCTGTAATTTAAATGCCAATTCTGTTAATGAGTCGATAACCGCATAATAATAATAACGATTTACTTTACTTACTAGAGCAGATAGATAACTATAATTGCATATGCACGTTTTGAAAATTTTATGAGCCGTGTAGTTGATATATAAATGCTATTATATTGCGATGCTAACTGTCTACAACACCATGGTTATGTATAATAAAAAGTATACGAATAACAGGCGTACCACAGGGTTATGCACTTTGACTGCTCTTATTCTTTATCGTGTATCAATGACTTTGCCGACACTCTTGATATAAACTAATTATCTACTTTTATCTATATAATTGATTGGCTATTAGGTTAGATCGTAGTTGCTGTGATGTTCTGCAGGCTGGGGACGCTACCAAGCATCTACTTCTTACGTCTTAATTTCTACTCTACTTATTTCTTATAAGTGTTCTACTTATTTCTCATTATTTTTAATTATTTGTCTTAGGTTTAATTATTAATATTAACAAAATTTTATCAAAATTATTAGCGGAGCTGTTCTCTCCTTGAACGCTATAGCTGGACTCTTTCGCATTGTTATATGTAACCACGGATATGCCGTATATAAAAACAACTGCACTTCCTGGTTACCACTTTCTTTCTTATTATTATAATATAATCTGACCAATCAGATTATATTATAATCTAATTTTACGTCTAACTCTTACAACTTACAACTTCACTTGATATAATTTTGAATTCTAAACATTATATTATAATCAGATTCATTTTATGTCTCAGTACTTCGGTGTTTCTTTTAGGTGTCATATCTACAGTGCATTTTGCTTCTAGATTATAAATTCTCGAAACCCGTTTCTACCATGATGTTTTCGCATTAATCTTTTAATCTAGACATAGTTGATTTATGCTCGATATGCTATAATTATTGTTGGGACTTGTCTATTGTGATTATGCTAGATTGATTTTTGTGCCGATAAATAACTTAGATATAATGAAATTACGTTCTGAACAATCAAGCGCATACCTGGTTGGCGTTGTGTATAGTACATACGTTGGACAGCGATACATGTGTGCTTGCACTTCTACTATAGTACATACGAAAGATATTGATCATTAATTGAATAATAATTTATAATTTCATCTATTTATTGTAACACTCGGAGTAGTTTCCACAAACACCAAAACACTTTCACTCCGCTCGACGCGCGTTTCGCCAACCAAGTTGGCATCATCCGAAGACGATTAAAACTGGTTGAGTTTTAATCGTCTCCGGAAATTACATTCGAAAATTAATTTCGGAACATCTTCAAAATTTTCACTCATGGCAAAACAAAAAAAGAACAGCCAAAAAGGCTGATGATCCCTTAAAAGTTAGAGACGGACATCGATCGGTTTTTTTCAGTATATCAATCGGTAAATGTATATTTATAAATTTGTTAAAAAACCCAGGAAAGGCAAGATAATTAGATATAAAATTATATGTATATGTATATATATATATATATATATATATATATATATATATATATATATATATATATATATATATATATATATATATATATATATATATATATATATATATATATATATATATATATATATATATATATATATATATATATATATATATATATATATATATATATATATATATATATATATATATATATATATATATATATATATATATATATATATATATATATAATATATCTATTGTAGTAACTTTTACAACTAGTTTTCGTTTATACACCTTGCCACATACTTAGTAATTCAAATTAATTCAAAACTATGGCAATGCCATTATCGCTGGCTAAGTGTTCTCAAGGAGGCTTTATGAAAAAGGCAGCAGCGACATTGAAATTGAAAATTTGCAATGCAAGGCAGCTAATAATGCCCCAGTTAATAGCTCCGTGAATCCCCATTACTCCACTCGACATATATTTACATTTTCATGAGAACCTGCAGATATTGAGGCCTGTAAACTACATTAACTTATAATTGAAATGTTCCACTACGCTCTCGGCTAAACAGTCACTGAGGATGAAATTCGCTGCGGCAAATATGTAAATAAATACTTTTTTGAATGCTCATTTTGTGCCCGCCTGCGGTAATTTCTTTAATTTTTTATTCAGTAGTTAGTAGGAGGCGACAGTGCAATGCCCATATCTAGAATACTGCGGTTTTGGCTAGCAAAGACATGTCACAAAGTAGATAATTACACTGACTAACACTAATTCTTGCCACTGTTCTGAAGCTCTAAAATATGCCCCATCTCGTAGTACCCCATTAATCTCATTTATCCAAGAATACAGTCATTAGAGCAGTACTATCTCCCTTGGTTTTTGAAGATTATGATGTGATGTGGATTCTTCCCCATGCTTTGCTTTTCTCCTTATCTCGCTCCATATCATGCAGGTAAGTTCTCTATCATCCCAATGTTCGCTACGTGTTTCTGCTTGCAGCGTGCTTGTCCCATCTGTACCTAGTGCCATCCTTAGTTGATATATGTTCATCTTTAGCATTTTCAGCATTTATTATTCGCAATGTTCACGTGCACCTCGTGGCTGCAAATGACATTTATTACCCCTTGGAGTACATTCAATAGCGATTTAAAGTGGGCAATAAAAGTTTGCCTAAGCTAGCTCAGCTCTTAATGAAAATAAAAATGAAATTCCCGTGGACGCCAAATTGTCTTGGGTATCGAATCTACTTTCTGGCACTCTCTGTAATGTACAAATCTCTCTGTTAATGTACAAATTGTAAATTAAGAGATGGCCATACATAAAAAAAGAATTCAAAATTACACACAAATGTGGTGCTATACCTTAAAAAATGCATAAAAAGCATAAACCGCTTAAATAGAAAACGGTTTAATCATCAAAATGCACGATGACCTTTCCGCAATCAATATACATAAAAAAAAGAGAAACAATGCCTATCCAAATAGGTTAATTAAACAGCGGGAGTAATCAAGTGAATACATATACACTTTGTCAAGGGTTAGCCGAGGGCTCGTAATAATTTTAATTCGTTCACACTAGTAATATCAAGTCACACAAACAGGGTGTGTCCCCTTTTTATATACTTAAAATTAAACTTATCTGTGATATGCAGCGACTCGTCTAGTAAGGTGGATCTCTCCTGTAACTCTATGCCAGTACAGGGGCAATAACCCCACGAAGGTGTTGTTGACAGGGGTCGATAGACTTCAGAAAGGTGGTTCCAAAGGTGGTTCCAAATGTGGTTCCATGGTGGTTCAAAAAGAGGTGGTGTAAAATCAGGTGATATATAAGGTGGTCTAAAAGGTAAAGGTGGGGTGACTTACACTCGCCGAAAGACAATGAAGCCCTATAATACAGATCGGTAAGCTTGTCTCGTTACAAGTAACAAAAAATTAGGTTAAGTGAATATATATCTGGAAAAACTTACTTAATTAGTTGGAAAACGACCTCGAGACGATAGCTTAGCTGTGTCCCTAGGGAGTTCAACGCAACGCAGGCTCTAAAGAACACAAAGTAGACAAAATAAAATATAAACACGCGGTTTCAAGAAAACAAAATGGCTTACCTCAATCAATGTTTTTATAAAAGTTAAAAGTTAAAAGTTCAAAATATCAACACATGAATAATGATTTCCTTGTATTACCTATATCATAATATCGTAATATCGGAACGTACCTACTACATTATTTAACCAAGAAAATCACTAAAACTATTGAAGAACTAGTATGCCATCCATGCGTTCTGTTATGAAAAGGAAGTGAAAAAGGTTATGCGTTGTGGCAATATCGATGAATGTCATAGACTAATGAAAGTAATAATAATATGCCGACCTGAATTTCTATACACATGCAAAAAGGAACGCGTAGTCACTGCTTAAAAATTTTATCCGTCAAATATACCTACAATAAATTTCGGATTCTCAAATTGTTAATTACATTCGAGAGACATTATGAAAATATATGTATGTAAAACTAAGTAAAATGATGCAAATAGAGTTGATAATAATAGCTGCTTCATACATCGTATTTTCTTAGGATTTTATAAAAGATAAACTAAACGTGCGCCGAGTGTAAGAAAAATGGTTTTTTAGCATTCCTGGATGAATTAATATAATTAATTATTTCTGGTAATTGAGGTTATATTATAAATTATAAAGATAAATAATGCGACTTCCCACCCTTGTCTTAATTTACAATCTCTTTTACAATTAATATAAGCACAATTTACCTTTCTGTGATTTATTTGTTCCATTAAATAATTGACCTTCATTGCCTCCGAGCCGTTTTCCGACACCATTCGTGACAAAATGAATACTGATATTTTCCTGAATTATGTATGATATCGAGGCGTCACGTAACCCCAATTTAGTCCCTTGCATTTTTAAAAGCGTGATATACCGAAGTGAGAATATATAATGTTCTTACGTGTGTGAAGAAGTCGTTTATCATTTATTTAACAAGAGTAACCCACTGAAATAAAAATTGTCAACTTTTCAGGTTTCGTATATTTGCTTTTACTTTTGAATTTTTTTATTGCACATACATTTATAGCAGGGGATAAACACAGGTGAAATCCATCCATTGTTTATTTATTATTAATATTTGTTAATAATAAGTTTGAAAAATAATACACAAATTATAATAAATTTTTTAATTAAAAAATTATTGCAGGTAGTAATGTGGTTCTTACAACTGAACACATAAACAACATGCAACCAAACACACAGGAATGTGACAACAATAAATAAAAAATAAAAAAAAACATTTAAACCTAAAAGTAAAGTAAAATTGTATTAAGGTAAGCTGACTTAATTTACCTTATTTTTCTGCAAGGAACCCATTCCTGAAGTATGTCCTATTCTTAGCTAAACACTGTATATAGACTCGTGTAGCAAGCAGTGATCTAGCAGCAGTGATCAAGATATCATCTCTGTTGAGCTCTGAAACAATCCAGGACCTATCAAACCTCTTAGATTCACCCTTTTCGAAAGTCGATATAATGACATAATTTCAATAAATTGGAGAAAGTACTTCTAAAGCTAAAGCCCCTAATGTGGTCCCATTCTGTTATCCCGGAGAGGTCAACTTTAATGCAATTTAAAAGGCTTTCAAGAAAATCAATATCGATGCTCAAATAAATCCTTCAGGGCATAAAAACAGCAAATGGGGTTTAGATGCAGTTATCTGAAAAACCTAGAGAAAATGTTACATCTGAATTGTAGATATATATACATATATATATATATATATATATATATATATATATATATATATATATATATATATATATATATATATATATATATATATATATATATATATATATATATATATATATATATATATATATATATATATATATATATATATATATATATATATATATATATATATATATATATATATATATATATATATATATATTTATATATATATATATATATATATATATATATATATATATATATATATATATATATATATATATATGTATATATATATATATATGTATATATATATATATATATATATATATATATATATATATATATATATATATATATATATATATATATATATATATATATATATATATATATTAGCTTTGAAATTCTTTGCTATTCATATTTATTTTGTGAAAAGTAATCTTGGGTTTGTAGCATTTCATTACATAGAAATAAGCAAATAGACGAATAAGAAAGAAAACACACTTACCAGTGCTATATCTGGACACACATACGGAAATGAACCACTATACATACGAAAACGAACCACTTAGAAGTTGTACAAGTTCTTTCACCTTTCTTGAGGATCTTCAGAGCAGTATACGATTTATTTCATTGATCATTCATACTTGAATTTAAAATACCAATACTCCAACATTTGTAGTGACGTTTTATGACATTAGTTTTTGACGGAACTCATTCTTAGAATACACAAACCTAGTCTACTATTTATATTTGTTCTATTTGAACATATTATATATAAAAGCATTAGGCATACAGTTATCCAGAAGATGTTAAACTTTAAAATGCATAAAATCTTGTTGAACCTATTGAAAAACAACTACTTTTTCCAACTATATGCGGGAAAATATTGAATTATATATACAATAGAGTTCTGAAGCATTCAAAGAGGAAGTGATACAGAAATTGCTTGCTTAGTCAAAACTAAAATCATTTGTTGGTTGTATGTATTAATTATTATTACATACAACCATAAATATATATATATATATATATATATATATATATATATATATATATATATATATATATATATATATATATATATATATATAGAAGAAAATAGACTTTGGACAATTTACCATAATATTAAATCTAATGTTGGGATAATGGGATAATACTAGAATACAAAATTTCTTACGTATCATGTGTAGAAAAATAGAATTTGTCAATATTATAACTAAGAATATCTGTAAATAATCATGTTGTATAATAGATGAACTATATTTGAGTTGTAATTATGTTATAAATCACTTAGCATAGAGATTTCTCGAAGTATTGTACAAGACAACTTGGTAAGTATCAAATGAGATATTATCATAGATGATTACGAATGCAAAATTATATATGTATATATTAAGATATATCAGATATAGAATAAATAGGAAGTAGAAATGTAAACTGTAGGATAGTGTATAGTAGGCATAGTGAAGGTGTAACGATGCTAAACAAAAATAAAATCGATAACTAAAGTGAGAAAGTGTATATGACATAGACTTCATTAAAAAATTGAATCAAGAGGTCATGAAAACAAAGGGGCGCCAAGGAAAACAAAATAATACTTGGAGAAGATTTAAGAAACGGATAGCAGATAGTCATTGGGAAGGAGTTTTGCAGAGAATAATTAAGAGGAAAGAAAAGGCGAGGACTGAAAAGAAGGAACATAGATTTGAAATATAAATTTGTATGCAGTTTGCAGAGAGAGAAAGGGGAGACGAATATTAAAGGAGTTACCGGTTTGCATGAGGCCATATGGATGGGGTATGCTGAAGTTTGATAAAGGTTAGACGGATAAGGTCGAGGTGTGAAAGTGAAAGCGTATAGAAGCGTCATTGAACAAAGTTAAGGTACCTTATCACATTATGCGTATATAAGTCATGACTGTAAAACAATTTTAAATAGAGCGCAGAGATATAATATTTTAGAGAAACCCATTTGGACTTGAAACCTCAAAATTTGTATAAATGTCAGAAATATCAACAATTCTATATTAGGTTAAGTAGAGGATAGAAATTTGTATAATAGTATCTTTAATATCATTTTCTCTTATCCACAATACATCCATATCCTCATTTGATTATATACATATATTTAGAACATAGTAATCATCGAATTTGTTTGAATAGATGTGTAAATTCGTATATATTATCTTTCTTGTGTTTTGGATTGCATGGTTTTCTCATAGCTTACTTCTAGATTCCACTACTGAAATAAGTACGTAGGTATATTGATTTACTAAACATAGCCGGGGCATAAGAGGTATAAAAAGGTATACTTATATATAAAATTTTCAAATTAACAAATTAAATATATATATATATATATATATATATATATATATATATATATATATATATATATATATATATATATATATATATATATATATATATATATATATATATATATATATATATATATATATATATATATATATATATATATATATTATATAATATATATATATATATATATATATATATATATATATATATATATATATATATATATATATATATATATATATATATATATATATATGTATATATATATATATATATACATATATATAAATATATATATATATATATATATATATATATATATATATATATATATATATATATATATATATATATATATATATATATATATATATATACATATATATATATATATATATATATATATATATATATATATATATATATATATATATATATATATATATATATATATATATATATATACATATATATATATATATATATATATATATATATATATATATATATATATATATATATATATATATATTGAGATAATTGAAAAACCAGATATAATAAAAGCTTTAGTAGGCAAACACATTTAAAATGTAATTAAATCAAATAGCCAGACAGAGAACACGCTGAACCATATAATGCAGACAGCACAACAGAGATAGAGCGAATGGCACTGTTTTGACTTATTTCGAGCTTCCATAGCGACAATAATAACTAATTACAATTGATTAATAATAAGCGATAAATGCATCTAAAGGTACTAAAGAGTATAAAATAAAAATTTATTAAAACGGATTATCCATTGACAAATAATAAACTAAACCTATGTCGAATTATATATTATGTTGTGACTTGTACTGAGACTATAAAACTCGTACCAGTTGAACGTCTTCTGTGAGAGCAACTTTATGACAAAACTAAGAGCATACGTGAAAAATGATTAATAGTTATAAAAAAATATATAAATAAAATGTGATAAAGTTAGTTCAACATGATATAGTGAAAATTAGAATAATATTACATTATAAGATATAGAATCTGATTGGTTGTTAAATTTCTAGTTCAACAAAAAACACAAGCAAACAAGGAAATGTTTTTGTTTCCTAGGACAGAATTTCCGTAAAAACCAATAATAACGCACGAGAGTCAGCTTATGGCATCAAACAAGGTCGACACATAGATCTTTTCTCCAAGTAAATTAAGTAGAATTTTTAATTAAAATCAAGATAAATCGATAAAATTGTATAAAATAACATTCGATGTGTTTTAACATCGTTTTGTCTATAGTAAGTTGTTAATTTATGTAATATTATATGGTAATCAAATTTATTAATAGTGCATCGTGGATAATCTTAAGCAGTTTCTTAGAGAGCTACATCTATATTTAATCATCGTTTTAAAAAGCGCTAAAAAACAAGTTGAATAAAGTGTGCGAAAGCAGCGAAAGTAATTTTAATTTATAGTAGGATAGCGGACGGTAATTTTAAGATAAATAAGAGTTAATGACATGGTAAGTACGTTGCTCTTCCATCTCATTGGATAGGCGCTCGTGAATCAAGTTGAGAGAGGGTTGGCACGTTGCATCTCCGTTGATTTTGTGTTTCATTGGAAAGAAGATCGCGAATTTATCTGAGACGGTGGGCACGTCTTTCGATGCTTTCACTGTTTAATAGTTTTTTACTATAAGCCCGCATTTTGGAAAGCCTCTTTTTATGCATTTCCCCAAGTCCCTGTAGGCTTTGGACCTGGAGGTCTTTTCATACCGTCTAACTGCTCTAAACCAATTTATACCCGTAACTAACAAAAGGTCTCTAAAAATCCGAACATCTGGGATGACAAACAGTAACATTATTCAAAAATATTGCGTTAGGTGACCAAGTAGCCATTTTACGGTATTCAACGTGGAGTTTATATAAAATTTAGTATGCAATTATATCGTGTGTTAATTTTTTTGGAATCTGTGGGAACATTCTAGAAGTCATATATCCTGAAACTACTGTACGTCTGCAACAAAAAACTGTTGACACAGCATGGCTATAAGGAAAGGAGATTTTTATGCACCGTAAGCTTTTCTTGTTCCTCACCCAGAGCCATTTAATTTAATTACATCAATGGCTCTGCTGAGTTACACTATCATTCCCGAAATTACTTGCCTGTAAAATAGTCATGCTTTCAGACTTACCAGAATTGAAGCAGACAGTTTTATTGCTCAGTTTAGTTACCTCCTAATACTAAAGATATGTCGTCTGTTTTTCGAGTGTTTAACGAGTTGCTGTCGCTGTCATTGATTTAGTAATTTAAACTTATTTGTGTATTTCAGTATGAAATAAAGAAATAGAAAATCCCAATACAAAATTTCATAGTATATTATAAATTAAGTAAATTATATCTTATAGTAAAGACAGCAAAGTAGATATCTTAGTAAAAGAAAGTTAATATGTGTTTCTCTCTTTGCAGTTATGTTATGGAGCTAGCTCACCAGCCCTTTCCGATCGCAATCGCTTTCCTACGTTATTTCGCACTCATCCCTCAGCTACGGTTCACAATCCCACGAGAATAAAATTAATGAAAAAATTCGGATGGTCTCGGGTAGCAATACTGCAGCAAGCCGAAGAGGTGTTCATATCTACAGTAGAAGATTTAGAATCCCGATGTACAGAAGCCGGTAAGTACACTATGATACTCATAAATTATTAATATAATATTTTCTCTGAACTTCTCGGACCTGTACCTTTCCTGTGATTTTCAGACAAAATGTCTGAAAATCGTATTTAAGACGATCGGAAATATTCAAACCAAGAAATTCATAGCCTATTATTATAGTAATATAGTAATCAACTTAATTAACTATGTAATTATTTCAACTTCAAAATTGAAATTTATTAAAATTAAAATTTATTTGTGATTTGTGTTAATTTATACTCCGTTTTTAAATTTTTTATCGAAATTTATGTTTAGTATTTTTGTAATCTGAAAACTGTATTAAATTAGCAGGTGTTAATTATAACCCATTTAGTTTCAGTTCTTACCCGCATAATGCTGAAGCATTAAGTACATTAGTAGATATTAAATATTAAGCACTTCATTGTTAACCCCGTTAAACTTGTTTAAGTGTTTGCCAATGGCGTTAAAGTATCGAATACAGAGAGAGAAAGAGAAAGATCTTAAATGTCGAGGAACAAGAAACTTAATATCAGCAAAACTTCAATTGATGATTTTGTAAATTTTTGCCATATATTTACTATAAATAAGTAAGTAATGTTTATAAAAATTCACATACCTTGCATCCTACGCAAGTGTCTGAAAATAGCAGACAAAACTTTTCGTTTACTGTGCTTGATTAGTTACACAGTTATTTTGTAGGTTTTTGGTTACGGCTGGGCTGATAGAAATTTAAAAATGGACTCCAATTTTTAAACTTCTTCTAAACTTCTAGTTTTTTAGGTCGCTGATTACGAATCTTTGGTCAGTTTTCCGAAAATTTACGTGAAAAGCGGAAAAACGGGAAAAGTTTATCGTATTTGAACCCTTTCGCAATTTAAAGCTATTAGTTTTATTTGTTTTTTAATACGCCAATTACGAATTTTAACATAAATAAGTGAAAATCTTTTAAAGGCTTGGGAAATTGTAGAACATGCTCGGGAAATGCATAAAATTGTTATTAGAAGAACGATATTCAAAACGAAAAGTTTTTCATCGTTTCGAATATCTAATTCATCATCAGTGACCAAAAAACCAGAAAACGATATATTACGCGGTCTTGTAATGGCAATTTAACGCAATTTCCAAGAATGTTCCACAATTTCCGAAGGCTTTTTCAATATTTTCATTTATTTATGTTAAAATTCGTATTTGACGTATTGTGGAAAACGTGAAAATAATATCCATTTTTACATATCGAAAAGTGACCCATTTCAGAAATACATGGAGTATTCGAAATTTTGTTTTTGCCCCCAAGTGAATTAGTTTATTGAAATTTGGCGGGGAAAATTGATCGTATTTCAACCCTTTCGCAATTTAAAGATTAGTTTTATCTGTTTTTTAATACGCCAATTGCGAATTTTAACATAAATAAGTGAAAATCTTTAAAAGGCCTTGGGATATTGTAGACCATTCTTGGGAAATGCATAAAATTGTTATTAGGAGAACGATATTCAAAACGAAAAGTTTTTCATCCTTTCGAATATCTAATTCATCATCAGTGACCAAAAAAACCCGAAAACGATTATGACAATTTTTCGAATGACAATTTCCAAGAATGTTCCACAATTTCCAAGACTTTTTCAATATCTTCACTTATTTATGTTAAAATTAGTCCCTGGCTTATTGTGGAAAACGGGAAAATAATATCCGTTTTCTTAATAAAATAAAAATTGACATGGAATTTACCCTGTTGAAATAATGACATTACAAGGCCTGTCAGAACTTCATATTGTAGTGTGTACAGCCGCCGCCTCCCAAAAGTGTACAACTTTCCGTTGCCACAGTAATTTTTCTCATTTTTCGTTAATGTAAGTCGGGTTTTGTTCTTAAATTGTTCGGTGACGTGCAATAAGAAAATTGATAATTTGTTTATTGGGCAAAAGTTTGTTAAATTAAAATATTACAAAAAATTCATATTTTTAACACTTTCCAATCGCCTTGGCATCGACATAATTAAGAACCTCATATCGTAACTATCGACAAGTTCTTTCCAAGCATCCTCAACTACTTTCCAACGCTGATTAGCGTTTTGAGGTCTGAAACGTTGTTTATAAATATGTTTAGTTACGTAACCCCAAACGTTTTCGATAGGACTCAAGTCTGGATTTTTTGCGGGCCAAGGTAAACATTAATATCATTATGATCCATTATGAACTGGGTAATTATCCTATTAACAAAAATTGTAAATAAGTCCTAAAAGGAGTATCAATCAAAAATTGTTGACCTGCTGAAAGATAAAATTCCCAGGAAAAATTTACGTTATTGATGGTAACATCACATTTTCTAAAATATTTAAATAATTTAGTGCTGTAAATCTGTTATCAATTTTCCAACAAATTCCGGGCCCTTGAACACTTAGCCATGCCCAAACGTTTATTGAAAAGCACCCACTGACATTGATGGACCCCGTATAATTTTCGTGGAACCCAGTATTTACGGGTCTATAAACACGGAGCCGTCCACTGTGATAAGATTGAAATGTTTTTACATCAGATAAAACCACATAATTCAAAATGATTCCAAGTTATTTGCAAACTCCATCCTTCTTCGATTGTACTCATTTGAAAGAAACAATTTAGGGGCAGTAGCACAGTTCTTTACATGAGACTGTTTTAAGTTTTAAGTTTTTGTTTTAAGTTAAGTTTTTGCACAGTCCTGACAGACCCCAGAAACAATGTTTCTTCTCGTGCATTAGCAGCTGTTTCGAAAGGATGTTGTTGAATATATTCAATCAGAGCGTTATCTTGAATTTCATTGGAAACTTAACCAATTCCTATTCTTGCTGCCCTTTATATTCTATGTTCCTGGTCCCATGTCTTTCTAATTTTAAATATGCAGCTTTTGCTAACATAAAATCAGCGGCTACTTCAGCCAGGGAACAATTTTCTTCAATTCTGGCTATAGCCCTCGCCCTTTGCACATCATTTAAATGTCTTGGAATTTTCTATTTATATTCTGACAAGTTAATTTATTAATATGACAATTATGTTATATTAATAAATTAACATGTCAGAATATAAATAGAAAATAAAATAATTTAATACCACGTATAAATTGACGTATAAATTGACTAATTATGAGACGACTATGATTCAAAGTCAAAATCAAAGTAGAAAAATATGCCGTGCACTTTTGGGAGGCGGCGACTCTTCATGTTATTTTTCGCTATATTAGTATTAGAATTATGCCACGAAATAAAATTTAACTATAGAGATACGTTTTACAAAAAAAATCAAAAAGGAGTCTGGAACAAGAGGACTTTTCTTAGCAATAAAATTGCTTTGACCTTCTACGATGGATGACACGTTCGGCCCTTGCGAACAAGCTGTTTAAAACCCACAACAGTAACATCTATTACATGTTTATGATATACTATCAAATATCCGCAACCCTATTGAGCCTATAGGCCCTACAGGCCCTATTGAAATATATTTATCTTACAATTTCATTCACATTCGACCTGCTGTACACATAAGTAGTTTTTCGAAATAAAATATTAGATATTTATACCCTCTTTTATATAACCTGCAACAACACTTTGGACTTTATTTTCGCAAATGGCTGCAAATTTCAGAAAACCGAACCATCGAACTGGTCATGTTATGTTATTCCAAATTACACATAGAGATTGGCCTCTAAAATTTGCAGTATGTTATACTGCCTCACCTTGCAGCCGTTAATAAAATAAAACGAATCAGTAATTCGTTTATTTCCCAACACAGCATATTGTGACCTCTACGTATTCTGCAAGGTCAGGACCTTGCTACTGGACAGATGAATTCCATGTCGCAAACATGAACGTTTTTTAAAAGAAAGCTCTCATATATACGCGGCCAGAGGTATTTTCAATACTAAAATGTATATTGTAAAATTAGTATTAGTAAATAATAAATGTGTAATTATTATTATTATTAATATTATTGATCATTCGATAATGGCGTGTGGAATCTTAGGCTGCCTAACAGTTAGCTATCTATAGTTTTCTTTAATTTCAGGTATAGAAATTGTAACCAGACAGTCGTTTCTATCAGACCCCACAGATGCTGTACGAAATCTCCGAAGGCAAGATTCAAGAGTCATCGTGGGCCTTTTTTATGTTGTAGCCGCTCGGAGGGTTCTGTGCGAATTGTATAAACAGAACCTCTACGGGAAGCAATACACATGGTTTTTCATAGGTATGTAAACAATGTACGAATTTATAAAAATACGATTTTTTAAATGTATTTTCAATTTCCAATTTGATATATTAGATATTCTATACTAAATTGTCAGTGTCCTTCCTTACAGTATTATTTTTATGTTTTCAATTAACATTAGGATTGTAATGAATTCTTGACCCTACAATGCTTTAATCTCAAAAAATCCGCGAGTTAATAATTTCACTATAACTAAGGTCAGAATCAGAATCAGGTATAACAGATATCTAATAAAGATGGCAAAAGCCTAAAGTAGCAAATGTCGTGTAACTTTACTGCAGATATTAGGTACACTTTTCGTGAAGGAATGAGCGCTTCATTTATGAGCTTATAGCTAAACAATTACATTGTCACTCTTAGCAAAGGCCCTCATGAATAAATGTG
>CAXKVY010012259.1:0-14155 GCA_964058915.1 Tetropium fuscum
CAACTTCAAACTAATATGCAGACTAAAAATAGCAAGATATTATTATTTGTTTGCTCTATGTATACGAAATTTACGATTATATTATGTATACGAAATTTTGGTAATGAAGTTAACTAAAATTTTAGATATTTATTTTGTAAACTATATAAAATTAAACTATTTAAAGAGACACATAATGTTCCTGTTGGTAATTGATATAGCATACATTGATTGCTGTATCGCAAGTCTACTTCTGGTTATTATGGATAATTTGGAAACAGAGGACACAAATAATGAAATTGTTTCATTGTTCGAAATTATTAAACAAAGAGCGGTATAAAATTTTAAGAGTAAAACAATATGGCAGGTACAATAAAAATCTTTTAAGTTCCTTTTAGTTCGTTTTTAGTTCTTTTTGCAAATTGCTTATCTAAGAAAAAAAGCCAAATTAAGTAAAGATCTTCGTGTCCCGGGGGAGGGTGTGGGAGATGTTATTTCGAAAAAAAACCTCATCAATTAATTTTATCTTTTTTTTTATTTATCATCAAGACAGGAGGTTCTCAAAAATGGTCCATTAACCTCCATACATAGAATAATCGATTTTCAAACTTTAGCAATTTAAAAAACTACAAGCCGAATTAAAAAAGTTCAGACAAAAGATGTTTATTCTTTCACAAAAAAACAATATGCAACCATAAAAAATGGGGGTTCCCATTTAAAAAACAAAAGTCACCCCCTCCCCCTGCCAAGGGGTGAGTAGTTGAGGGGTGGATATTGTGTACAAATGATTTCCCCCTCGGAACCCTACCACTTTTATTTAAACTTTGTTTTTATTAACCCTCTTGCTTCTTAGAGAAATCCGTCCAAAGTTTTAAAAAAACACCCCGTATATATATTTATATTTATAGTCCGTATCGCCTCAAAAATCAGTATCACGACTTTTTTGTGAGAATAAACATTTAAGTTGGCGGCTTCAAGATGGTGGATATTTTTGCCGTCTATGGTTCCATTCGACTTAAATTCGGCATGGTCATGAAAAAAAATTAAAATAAATATTCAAGATGGCGGCTCCAAGATGGCTTACGTATTTAGTCATTTATGGTTTGATGCGACTCAAAATGAGTATCTCGTGGTTTTTGGGGTAATGTGTAATGTTTAGGGGTAATTTTTTAGTGTTCCATGAATGTCCCATTAATATATTTTTTCAATTTCATTATATCTACCAGCTTTATAATAATTATTTTTCAAAACGGACACTCAATATGATATATTGCATCAAAATGGTGTACTAAAATATCAGTAAATAATCTAATTTGGAATACACGTAGTCTGAGATATTTTTTCAAATTCCATTGTATACTATTTGTCATCAATACTCGGCGATATTCACAGACGATTTCGCAATTTCAATGAATAATGTTCCATAATCAATTAATACTTGATTCGTCAAATTTGCCATGTCCCAAGTAGTCTATAAAAACGTGCAGGATGGGTGAAGGATATTATAGTACATATTGTTTCAAAATTTGACCGGATATAATTCACATTTATTCATGAGGGAGTTATAATTTTCATTTTGTACTTTTTGTAAAGTTGATTTAACGATAGAAAATCTGATTTAACAGCAATATTTTTGACATAAACATCAACCCATAAAAATTAATAAACTAAAATGCATCATTTCTCAAGAGCGCCACTAATTCTTAACGGCCATATCGCGAACTCATACACATCGGATAACCTATATTTTTAAGACTTGTTGCTTGTTGCCCGTGTTGGTTCTGTTTTTCTGTTGACTTTTGTTTATTCAAACACTGTGTCTTAAAATATTCGTGTTGTGCTTTATTATATTTCTTTTTCCGTTTTACTTGTGTAAAGTTCATTATTATGGCTATGGATCATAACTATTGTGACAGGTAAATCACAACCAAATACACTCATACAGAAATCTATTAGTCTATTCATTGCAAACATAATTTTGTAGAAAAAATAGGTTACTAAAAATATAATGTCAAATATCTCAATAGATTTTCTGTCGTTAAATCAACTTTAGTAATGTTTCCAACACATTGAATCATATGACCGAGAATAATGTTACGGTTTTTCGGAAAAAGGAACCAGCCCGAAAAAACTATCTTATAAAATAAACCAATATTATAAAGTAAATCAAAGTATAATAAATAAAAAATGACGTCGACAAGGGAAGATTAGAAATATTTGACAGGCAAAAAGTTCAAATATATAGGCGAAAGTCTTAAAAAAATCACTGGTTTTAATACCTGAAATTTGCTTTTACAACAAATAAAAAAGGATCATTTACATAAGTAGCATTGCACCAAATGCTACTTATGGACACGAAATATGAGAGCATCAAATAATTTGAGTCCCGAGGATTATGGCTGAGCGAAAATTGACGATAGCTTTATTGCGACTATTCTTTCTCAATTTTATCGCAGTATACATTATTGTACACAAACACTTTAAAAAATTGCTGAACACACAAAAAACCTATATTTGAGATTATAAATAGAATGTTATTAACAAGATAAAAGACAGAAGATATCGCAATTTCAATGAATTAAGTTTGATTAACAATTAATTCCTGAATCGTCGAATTTGCTATGTCCCATGTCGTTCCATGTCGTCTTTGGCGCAATATGCATGAAGGATATTATAGTGCATATTGTGTTGCAAAATTTGACCGGATATGATTCACATTTATTCATGAGGGCCTTTGCTAAGAGTGACAATGTAATTGTTTAGCTATAAGCTCATAAATGAAGCGCTCATTCCTTCACGAAAAGTGTACCTAATATCTGCAGTAAAGTTACACGACATTTGCTACTTTAGGCTTTTGCCATCTTTATTAGATATCTGTTATACCTGATTCTGATTCTGACCTTAGTTATAGTGAAATTATTAACTCGCGGATTTTTTGAGATTAAAGCATTGTAGGGTCAAGAATTCATTACAATCCTAATGTTAATTGAAAACATAAAAATAATACTGTAAGGAAGGACACTGACAATTTAGTATAGAATATCTAATATATCAAATTGGAAATTGAAAATACATTTAAAAAATCGTATTTTTATAAATTCGTACATTGTTTACATACCTATGAAAAACCATGTGTATTGCTTCCCGTAGAGGTTCTGTTTATACAATTCGCACAGAACCCTCCGAGCGGCTACAACATAAAAAAGGCCCACGATGACTCTTGAATCTTGCCTTCGGAGATTTCGTACAGCATCTGTGGGGTCTGATAGAAACGACTGTCTGGTTACAATTTCTATACCTGAAATTAAAGAAAACTATAGATAGCTAACTGTTAGGCAGCCTAAGATTCCACACGCCATTATCGAATGATCAATAATATTAATAATAATAATAATTACACATTTATTATTTACTAATACTAATTTTACAATATACATTTTAGTATTGAAAATACCTCTGGCCGCGTATATATGAGAGCTTTCTTTTAAAAAACGTTCATGTTTGCGACATGGAATTCATCTGTCCAGTAGCAAGGTCCTGACCTTGCAGAATACGTAGAGGTCACAATATGCTGTGTTGGGAAATAAACGAATTACTGATTCGTTTTATTTTATTAACGGCTGCAAGGTGAGGCAGTATAACATACTGCAAATTTTAGAGGCCAATCTCTATGTGTAATTTGGAATAACATAACATGACCAGTTCGATGGTTCGGTTTTCTGAAATTTGCAGCCATTTGCGAAAATAAAGTCCAAAGTGTTGTTGCAGGTTATATAAAAGAGGGTATAAATATCTAATATTTTATTTCGAAAAACTACTTATGTGTACAGCAGGTCGAATGTGAATGAAATTGTAAGATAAATATATTTCAATAGGGCCTGTAGGGCCTATAGGCTCAATAGGGTTGCGGATATTTGATAGTATATCATAAACATGTAATAGATGTTACTGTTGTGGGTTTTAAACAGCTTGTTCGCAAGGGCCGAACGTGTCATCCATCGTAGAAGGTCAAAGCAATTTTATTGCTAAGAAAAGTCCTCTTGTTCCAGACTCCTTTTTGATTTTTTTTGTAAAACGTATCTCTATAGTTAAATTTTATTTCGTGGCATAATTCTAATACTAATATAGCGAAAAATAACATGAAGAGTCGCCGCCTCCCAAAAGTGCACGGCATATTTTTCTACTTTGATTTTGACTTTGAATCATAGTCGTCTCATAATTAGTCAATTTATACGTCAATTTATACGTGGTATTAAATTATTTTATTTTCTATTTATATTCTGACATGTTAATTTATTAATATAACATAATTGTCATATTAATAAATTAACTTGTCAGAATATAAATAGAAAATTCCAAGACATTTAAATGATGTGCAAAGGGCGAGGGCTATAGCCAGAATTGAAGAAAATTGTTCCCTGGCTGAAGTAGCCGCTGATTTTATGTTAGCAAAAGCTGCATATTTAAAATTAGAAAGACATGGGACCAGGAACATAGAATATAAAGGGCAGCAAGAATAGGAATTGGTTAAGTTTCCAATGAAATTCAAGATAACGCTCTGATTGAATATATTCAACAACATCCTTTCGAAACAGCTGCTAATGCACGAGAAGAAACATTGTTTCTGGGGTCTGTCAGGACTGTGCAAAAACTTAACTTAAAACAAAAACTTAAAACTTAAAACAGTCTCATGTAAAGAACTGTGCTACTGCCCCTAAATTGTTTCTTTCAAATGAGTACAATCGAAGAAGGATGGAGTTTGCAAATAACTTGGAATCATTTTGAATTATGTGGTTTTATCTGATGTAAAAACATTTCAATCTTATCACAGTGGACGGCTCCGTGTTTATAGACCCGTAAATACTGGGTTCCACGAAAATTATACGGGGTCCATCAATGTCAGTGGGTGCTTTTCAATAAACGTTTGGGCATGGCTAAGTGTTCAAGGGCCCGGAATTTGTTGGAAAATTGATAACAGATTTACAGCACTAAATTATTTAAATATTTTAGAAAATGTGATGTTACCATCAATAACGTAAATTTTTCCTGGGAATTTTATCTTTCAGCAGGTCAACAATTTTTGATTGATACTCCTTTTAGGACTTATTTACAATTTTTGTTAATAGGATAATTACCCAGTTCATAATGGATCATAATGATATTAATGTTTACCTTGGCCCGCAAAAAATCCAGACTTGAGTCCTATCGAAAACGTTTGGGGTTACGTAACTAAACATATTTATAAACAACGTTTCAGACCTCAAAACGCTAATCAGCGTTGGAAAGTAGTTGAGGATGCTTGGAAAGAACTTGTCGATAGTTACGATATGAGGTTCTTAATTATGTCGATGCCAAGGCGATTGGAAAGTGTTAAAAATATGAATTTTTTGTAATATTTTAATTTAACAAACTTTTGCCCAATAAACAAATTATCAATTTTCTTATTGCACGTCACCGAACAATTTAAGAACAAAACCCGACTTACATTAACGAAAAATGAGAAAAATTACTGTGGCAACGGAAAGTTGTACACTTTTGGGAGGCGGCGGCTGTACACACTACAATATGAAGTTCTGACAGGCCTTGTAATGTCATTATTTCAACAGGGTAAATTCCATGTCAATTTTTATTTTATTA
Source organism: Tetropium fuscum (assembly GCA_964058915.1). Taxonomy (NCBI): domain Eukaryota; kingdom Metazoa; phylum Arthropoda; class Insecta; order Coleoptera; family Cerambycidae; genus Tetropium; species Tetropium fuscum. The sequence goes on from CAXKVY010012259.1 coordinate 5,617, forward strand.
AGAAAACGGATATTATTTTCCCGTTTTCCACAATAAGCCAGGGACTAATTTTAACATAAATAAGTGAAGATATTGAAAAAGTCTTGGAAATTGTGGAACATTCTTGGAAATTGTCATTCGAAAAATTGTCATAATCGTTTTCGGGTTTTTTTGGTCACTGATGATGAATTAGATATTCGAAAGGATGAAAAACTTTTCGTTTTGAATATCGTTCTCCTAATAACAATTTTATGCATTTCCCAAGAATGGTCTACAATATCCCAAGGCCTTTTAAAGATTTTCACTTATTTATGTTAAAATTCGCAATTGGCGTATTAAAAAACAGATAAAACTAATCTTTAAATTGCGAAAGGGTTGAAATACGATCAATTTTCCCCGCCAAATTTCAATAAACTAATTCACTTGGGGGCAAAAACAAAATTTCGAATACTCCATGTATTTCTGAAATGGGTCACTTTTCGATATGTAAAAATGGATATTATTTTCACGTTTTCCACAATACGTCAAATACGAATTTTAACATAAATAAATGAAAATATTGAAAAAGCCTTCGGAAATTGTGGAACATTCTTGGAAATTGCGTTAAATTGCCATTACAAGACCGCGTAATATATCGTTTTCTGGTTTTTTGGTCACTGATGATGAATTAGATATTCGAAACGATGAAAAACTTTTCGTTTTGAATATCGTTCTTCTAATAACAATTTTATGCATTTCCCGAGCATGTTCTACAATTTCCCAAGCCTTTAAAAGATTTTCACTTATTTATGTTAAAATTCGTAATTGGCGTATTAAAAAACAAATAAAACTAATAGCTTTAAATTGCGAAAGGGTTCAAATACGATAAACTTTTCCCGTTTTTCCGCTTTTCACGTAAATTTTCGGAAAACTGACCAAAGATTCGTAATCAGCGACCTAAAAAACTAGAAGTTTAGAAGAAGTTTAAAAATTGGAGTCCATTTTTAAATTTCTATCAGCCCAGCCGTAACCAAAAACCTACAAAATAACTGTGTAACTAATCAAGCACAGTAAACGAAAAGTTTTGTCTGCTATTTTCAGACACTTGCGTAGGATGCAAGGTATGTGAATTTTTATAAACATTACTTACTTATTTATAGTAAATATATGGCAAAAATTTACAAAATCATCAATTGAAGTTTTGCTGATATTAAGTTTCTTGTTCCTCGACATTTAAGATCTTTCTCTTTCTCTCTCTGTATTCGATACTTTAACGCCATTGGCAAACACTTAAACAAGTTTAACGGGGTTAACAATGAAGTGCTTAATATTTAATATCTACTAATGTACTTAATGCTTCAGCATTATGCGGGTAAGAACTGAAACTAAATGGGTTATAATTAACACCTGCTAATTTAATACAGTTTTCAGATTACAAAAATACTAAACATAAATTTCGATAAAAAATTTAAAAACGGAGTATAAATTAACACAAATCACAAATAAATTTTAATTTTAATAAATTTCAATTTTGAAGTTGAAATAATTACATAGTTAATTAAGTTGATTACTATATTACTATAATAATAGGCTATGAATTTCTTGGTTTGAATATTTCCGATCGTCTTAAATACGATTTTCAGACATTTTGTCTGAAAATCACAGGAAAGGTACAGGTCCGAGAAGTTCAGAGAAAATATTATATTAATAATTTATGAGTATCATAGTGTACTTACCGGCTTCTGTACATCGGGATTCTAAATCTTCTACTGTAGATATGAACACCTCTTCGGCTTGCTGCAGTATTGCTACCCGAGACCATCCGAATTTTTTCATTAATTTTATTCTCGTGGGATTGTGAACCGTAGCTGAGGGATGAGTGCGAAATAACGTAGGAAAGCGATTGCGATCGGAAAGGGCTGGTGAGCTAGCTCCATAACATAACTGCAAAGAGAGAAACACATATTAACTTTCTTTTACTAAGATATCTACTTTGCTGTCTTTACTATAAGATATAATTTACTTAATTTATAATATACTATGAAATTTTGTATTGGGATTTTCTATTTCTTTATTTCATACTGAAATACACAAATAAGTTTAAATTACTAAATCAATGACAGCGACAGCAACTCGTTAAACACTCGAAAAACAGACGACATATCTTTAGTATTAGGAGGTAACTAAACTGAGCAATAAAACTGTCTGCTTCAATTCTGGTAAGTCTGAAAGCATGACTATTTTACAGGCAAGTAATTTCGGGAATGATAGTGTAACTCAGCAGAGCCATTGATGTAATTAAATTAAATGGCTCTGGGTGAGGAACAAGAAAAGCTTACGGTGCATAAAAATCTCCTTTCCTTATAGCCATGCTGTGTCAACAGTTTTTTGTTGCAGACGTACAGTAGTTTCAGGATATATGACTTCTAGAATGTTCCCACAGATTCCAAAAAAATTAACACACGATATAATTGCATACTAAATTTTATATAAACTCCACGTTGAATACCGTAAAATGGCTACTTGGTCACCTAACGCAATATTTTTGAATAATGTTACTGTTTGTCATCCCAGATGTTCGGATTTTTAGAGACCTTTTGTTAGTTACGGGTATAAATTGGTTTAGAGCAGTTAGACGGTATGAAAAGACCTCCAGGTCCAAAGCCTACAGGGACTTGGGGAAATGCATAAAAAGAGGCTTTCCAAAATGCGGGCTTATAGTAAAAAACTATTAAACAGTGAAAGCATCGAAAGACGTGCCCACCGTCTCAGATAAATTCGCGATCTTCTTTCCAATGAAACACAAAATCAACGGAGATGCAACGTGCCAACCCTCTCTCAACTTGATTCACGAGCGCCTATCCAATGAGATGGAAGAGCAACGTACTTACCATGTCATTAACTCTTATTTATCTTAAAATTACCGTCCGCTATCCTACTATAAATTAAAATTACTTTCGCTGCTTTCGCACACTTTATTCAACTTGTTTTTTAGCGCTTTTTAAAACGATGATTAAATATAGATGTAGCTCTCTAAGAAACTGCTTAAGATTATCCACGATGCACTATTAATAAATTTGATTACCATATAATATTACATAAATTAACAACTTACTATAGACAAAACGATGTTAAAACACATCGAATGTTATTTTATACAATTTTATCGATTTATCTTGATTTTAATTAAAAATTCTACTTAATTTACTTGGAGAAAAGATCTATGTGTCGACCTTGTTTGATGCCATAAGCTGACTCTCGTGCGTTATTATTGGTTTTTACGGAAATTCTGTCCTAGGAAACAAAAACATTTCCTTGTTTGCTTGTGTTTTTTGTTGAACTAGAAATTTAACAACCAATCAGATTCTATATCTTATAATGTAATATTATTCTAATTTTCACTATATCATGTTGAACTAACTTTATCACATTTTATTTATATATTTTTTTATAACTATTAATCATTTTTCACGTATGCTCTTAGTTTTGTCATAAAGTTGCTCTCACAGAAGACGTTCAACTGGTACGAGTTTTATAGTCTCAGTACAAGTCACAACATAATATATAATTCGACATAGGTTTAGTTTATTATTTGTCAATGGATAATCCGTTTTAATAAATTTTTATTTTATACTCTTTAGTACCTTTAGATGCATTTATCGCTTATTATTAATCAATTGTAATTAGTTATTATTGTCGCTATGGAAGCTCGAAATAAGTCAAAACAGTGCCATTCGCTCTATCTCTGTTGTGCTGTCTGCATTATATGGTTCAGCGTGTTCTCTGTCTGGCTATTTGATTTAATTACATTTTAAATGTGTTTGCCTACTAAAGCTTTTATTATATCTGGTTTTTCAATTATCTCAATATATATATATATATATATATATATATATATATATATATATATATATATATATATATATATATATGTATATATATATATATATATATATATATATATATATATATATATATATATATATATATATATATATATATATATATATATATATATATATGTATATATATATATATATATATATATATATATATATATATATATATATATATATATATATATATATATATATATATATATATATATATTTATATATATGTATATATATATATATATATACATATATATATATATATATATATATATATATATATATATATATATATATATATATATATATATATATATATATATATATATATATAATATATAATATATATATATATATATATATATATATATATATATATATATATATATATATATATATATATATATATATATATATATATATATATATATATATATATATATATATATATATATATATATATATATATATATATATATATTTAATTTGTTAATTTGAAAATTTTATATATAAGTATACCTTTTTATACCTCTTATGCCCCGGCTATGTTTAGTAAATCAATATACCTACGTACTTATTTCAGTAGTGGAATCTAGAAGTAAGCTATGAGAAAACCATGCAATCCAAAACACAAGAAAGATAATATATACGAATTTACACATCTATTCAAACAAATTCGATGATTACTATGTTCTAAATATATGTATATAATCAAATGAGGATATGGATGTATTGTGGATAAGAGAAAATGATATTAAAGATACTATTATACAAATTTCTATCCTCTACTTAACCTAATATAGAATTGTTGATATTTCTGACATTTATACAAATTTTGAGGTTTCAAGTCCAAATGGGTTTCTCTAAAATATTATATCTCTGCGCTCTATTTAAAATTGTTTTACAGTCATGACTTATATACGCATAATGTGATAAGGTACCTTAACTTTGTTCAATGACGCTTCTATACGCTTTCACTTTCACACCTCGACCTTATCCGTCTAACCTTTATCAAACTTCAGCATACCCCATCCATATGGCCTCATGCAAACCGGTAACTCCTTTAATATTCGTCTCCCCTTTCTCTCTCTGCAAACTGCATACAAATTTATATTTCAAATCTATGTTCCTTCTTTTCAGTCCTCGCCTTTTCTTTCCTCTTAATTATTCTCTGCAAAACTCCTTCCCAATGACTATCTGCTATCCGTTTCTTAAATCTTCTCCAAGTATTATTTTGTTTTCCTTGGCGCCCCTTTGTTTTCATGACCTCTTGATTCAATTTTTTAATGAAGTCTATGTCATATACACTTTCTCACTTTAGTTATCGATTTTATTTTTGTTTAGCATCGTTACACCTTCACTATGCCTACTATACACTATCCTACAGTTTACATTTCTACTTCCTATTTATTCTATATCTGATATATCTTAATATATACATATATAATTTTGCATTCGTAATCATCTATGATAATATCTCATTTGATACTTACCAAGTTGTCTTGTACAATACTTCGAGAAATCTCTATGCTAAGTGATTTATAACATAATTACAACTCAAATATAGTTCATCTATTATACAACATGATTATTTACAGATATTCTTAGTTATAATATTGACAAATTCTATTTTTCTACACATGATACGTAAGAAATTTTGTATTCTAGTATTATCCCATTATCCCAACATTAGATTTAATATTATGGTAAATTGTCCAAAGTCTATTTTCTTCTATATATATATATATATATATATATATATATATATATATATATATATATATATATATATATATATATATATATATATATATTTATGGTTGTATGTAATAATAATTAATACATACAACCAACAAATGATTTTAGTTTTGACTAAGCAAGCAATTTCTGTATCACTTCCTCTTTGAATGCTTCAGAACTCTATTGTATATATAATTCAATATTTTCCCGCATATAGTTGGAAAAAGTAGTTGTTTTTCAATAGGTTCAACAAGATTTTATGCATTTTAAAGTTTAACATCTTCTGGATAACTGTATGCCTAATGCTTTTATATATAATATGTTCAAATAGAACAAATATAAATAGTAGACTAGGTTTGTGTATTCTAAGAATGAGTTCCGTCAAAAACTAATGTCATAAAACGTCACTACAAATGTTGGAGTATTGGTATTTTAAATTCAAGTATGAATGATCAATGAAATAAATCGTATACTGCTCTGAAGATCCTCAAGAAAGGTGAAAGAACTTGTACAACTTCTAAGTGGTTCGTTTTCGTATGTATAGTGGTTCATTTCCGTATGTGTGTCCAGATATAGCACTGGTAAGTGTGTTTTCTTTCTTATTCGTCTATTTGCTTATTTCTATGTAATGAAATGCTACAAACCCAAGATTACTTTTCACAAAATAAATATGAATAGCAAAGAATTTCAAAGCTAATATATATATATATATATATATATATATATATATATATATATATATATATATATATATATATATATATATATATATATATATATATATATATACATATATATATATATATACATATATATATATATATATATATATATATATATATATATATATATATATATATATATATATATATAAATATATATATATATATATATATATATATATATATATATATATATATATATATATATATATATATATATATATATATATATATATATATATATATATATATATATATATAAATATATATATATATATATATATATATATATATATATATATATATATATATATATATATATATATATATATATATATATATGTATATATATCTACAATTCAGATGTAACATTTTCTCTAGGTTTTTCAGATAACTGCATCTAAACCCCATTTGCTGTTTTTATGCCCTGAAGGATTTATTTGAGCATCGATATTGATTTTCTTGAAAGCCTTTTAAATTGCATTAAAGTTGACCTCTCCGGGATAACAGAATGGGACCACATTAGGGGCTTTAGCTTTAGAAGTACTTTCTCCAATTTATTGAAATTATGTCATTATATCGACTTTCGAAAAGGGTGAATCTAAGAGGTTTGATAGGTCCTGGATTGTTTCAGAGCTCAACAGAGATGATATCTTGATCACTGCTGCTAGATCACTGCTTGCTACACGAGTCTATATACAGTGTTTAGCTAAGAATAGGACATACTTCAGGAATGGGTTCCTTGCAGAAAAATAAGGTAAATTAAGTCAGCTTACCTTAATACAATTTTACTTTACTTTTAGGTTTAAATGTTTTTTTTTATTTTTTATTTATTGTTGTCACATTCCTGTGTGTTTGGTTGCATGTTGTTTATGTGTTCAGTTGTAAGAACCACATTACTACCTGCAATAATTTTTTAATTAAAAAATTTATTATAATTTGTGTATTATTTTTCAAACTTATTATTAACAAATATTAATAATAAATAAACAATGGATGGATTTCACCTGTGTTTATCCCCTGCTATAAATGTATGTGCAATAAAAAAATTCAAAAGTAAAAGCAAATATACGAAACCTGAAAAGTTGACAATTTTTATTTCAGTGGGTTACTCTTGTTAAATAAATGATAAACGACTTCTTCACACACGTAAGAACATTATATATTCTCACTTCGGTATATCACGCTTTTAAAAATGCAAGGGACTAAATTGGGGTTACGTGACGCCTCGATATCATACATAATTCAGGAAAATATCAGTATTCATTTTGTCACGAATGGTGTCGGAAAACGGCTCGGAGGCAATGAAGGTCAATTATTTAATGGAACAAATAAATCACAGAAAGGTAAATTGTGCTTATATTAATTGTAAAAGAGATTGTAAATTAAGACAAGGGTGGGAAGTCGCATTATTTATCTTTATAATTTATAATATAACCTCAATTACCAGAAATAATTAATTATATTAATTCATCCAGGAATGCTAAAAAACCATTTTTCTTACACTCGGCGCACGTTTAGTTTATCTTTTATAAAATCCTAAGAAAATACGATGTATGAAGCAGCTATTATTATCAACTCTATTTGCATCATTTTACTTAGTTTTACATACATATATTTTCATAATGTCTCTCGAATGTAATTAACAATTTGAGAATCCGAAATTTATTGTAGGTATATTTGACGGATAAAATTTTTAAGCAGTGACTACGCGTTCCTTTTTGCATGTGTATAGAAATTCAGGTCGGCATATTATTATTACTTTCATTAGTCTATGACATTCATCGATATTGCCACAACGCATAACCTTTTTCACTTCCTTTTCATAACAGAACGCATGGATGGCATACTAGTTCTTCAATAGTTTTAGTGATTTTCTTGGTTAAATAATGTAGTAGGTACGTTCCGATATTACGATATTATGATATAGGTAATACAAGGAAATCATTATTCATGTGTTGATATTTTGAACTTTTAACTTTTAACTTTTATAAAAACATTGATTGAGGTAAGCCATTTTGTTTTCTTGAAACCGCGTGTTTATATTTTATTTTGTCTACTTTGTGTTCTTTAGAGCCTGCGTTGCGTTGAACTCCCTAGGGACACAGCTAAGCTATCGTCTCGAGGTCGTTTTCCAACTAATTAAGTAAGTTTTTCCAGATATATATTCACTTAACCTAATTTTTTGTTACTTGTAACGAGACAAGCTTACCGATCTGTATTATA
>CAXKVY010012260.1:0-28441 GCA_964058915.1 Tetropium fuscum
GTATCTTGTATCTGCACAAACCAACTGTGATCTAAACTCTAAACTGAAAACAGAAAACAGTGAAATCTGACTTCTTAATCATATGACTTTGTAATCACCAATTAGGGGCTGAAGCTGAAGGGCGCGAATCGTGGACATTACATCACTCAAACCGCTCTCAAAGTCGGTTTAAGAAGTCTGTTTTCATTAAAAATCAAAAAATATATTTTCCACTACTTGATTGATGGGGTATCGTTACTTATTAGTTTTATTACTTGTTAAATTTTAGATTAGAGATTAGCTATTACTAGATACATAATTCTATAAAAATCATAGCTGAAAAGCTAAAGAATGAAGGGCGATATTATTTTCGTATTATAGGATATGCAAAATAATTAGTTTCCTACACGCCTAATCTATAGGTAGGTTATAATAAATACTTCGATTAATTGGTTTTTATTAAATATTAAATACCGTGGTTCTAATACTAGATAAAATTTTAAATCCCGTACAATTTAGTGGTAATTATAATAATAAAGTTTTTATTATTATAATTACGTATCACATCAATTGTACGGGATTTAAAATTTCATCTAGTGATTTATCTAGAACCGAGGTATTTAATATTTATTATTAAGTTTTAAGATAGAAATTATTAGTTCAGCAAATAGTTACTTTGCCGCTTCAGAAAAGTGACGGTCGACAGGCGCGAGTCGCCTACGGGCAAGCCCATCTCAGACTGTCTCAGGGTGGATACAACCTAGCATACGTTTACCGTTTCGCTCGCACAATCGTCGCCGCGTCATCTACGGGCTTGCCCATAGCGATGATTAGCAGGTCTCCCTCGCGCTATGGACAAACAGAGCGTACCTATTACTAATTTATTTCGGGTGCGTAACGCGCAAAATTTAAATCGGAATATGATTACTGATTAATAATATACTTTTTATTTATAATCTTACTTAAGACTTTTAAAAATCTGTTATGCTATTGTGTTAAAACATATTGAACATTCTACATGGTAATTGAAAAATGTTTTTGAATATTGTTTTTACTTTTATATTTATACCTTAAATCCTAGGGTGGGCACTGCCCACCCTACCCACCTCGAGGAGCCGCCACTGCTAGCATAGCGTGAGAAAACAGAAGAATATCTTTAAACGCAATAATTGCGGTCGCAAATAATCCTGTACTAAAAACATAAATATGTAGTCTTAAATATATTTTCCATCTGTTATGATAGCTGACTTGAACGATTCTTATATCCAAAATTTTTGTACAATGTGTTGTAGTTGAAATAAAAATAAATAAATATTGCATAATATCTTGCGCCGCCTTGTTTTACTTAAGGTAGGTTTTGAGTTTTGTTGGTAATATAATAAGTTTGGTCACCTTAAGGCAATTATATACGGTTTTTTAACCAATTAGTTCATTGCAAGTAAAAGTAACTGGGCTACCGATAACCCAGTTTTATTGTTATAATTAGAATGGTGACATACATTAAATAGAGTAGGTAATATTATAATCGTGAAATATAAGCGAGCAGGTAGGTAATGCTAGGTACTTGCGTTGACTAGCCTAAGAACAAGGCTAAAGGCGAGCAATGAGAGAAATGACGGTTTAGAAAGAAAAAAATATCCTTAAAGACACATTGTTGCAACAATTAACAATTACAACATTTATAGTTGTTCCTGTGTAAGTGCGAACGTAACATATGACAGACATTGACATTACCTTATAGGTAACGTCACTCTGTAAAATTTGATGTATTTATACTGGGTTCCCCATAATAGACTACCCATTTTATATTATTAATAAATTCCCTATGAGATAACTAAATAGGTTGTTCTCTGTGGGATTATCTTCTGTAGTCTTTGGGATTTAAGTAAATTATTAATCAAGTAGGCTCCTGTCACAAATAAATTTTAATTCAATATTTTCGTGGAACGTCATTTTTCTACGAGAAGTTTGTTAGTTTTCATCAATAATTATTGAACTTTCATGGATTACTCAGTACAACAACGTGTGTATTGTGTAGAAACTTACATAAGAAGCAATTCGATAGAAGAAGTTAGGCGTGCACTCCGGCGTCAGTTTAATATCAACAATAGGGGTCACGCGCCAAATCGTAAAACTGTTAGGTTATGGGTTCGTCGTTGGCGTGAAAATGGCTTTGTAAAAAATTTGAAGAAGCCTGGACGTTGAAGAATAGTTCGCACACCAGAAAATATTGGACGAGTTAGAATTGCGTTTACGAGAAGTCCTGTAAGGTCTGCTAATCGACAAACCCTTATTCTAGAAATATCGAAGGGAAGCTGAGATCGAATTCTTCATAGGGATTTAAAATTTCAACCCTATAAATACCAAATGGCACAGCACCTTAGCAATCAAGATAAAGAAGCAAGGTTAGCATTTTGTCAAGAATTTTTGGATTTACATCAAGGAGCAATTCACAGTCTCCTAATGACCGACGAAACAAATTTTTATTTGAACGGCATGGTCAATAAACAAAATTTTAGATACTGGTCAAATGAAAATCCTCGTGAAATCTTTACACAGAACCTCCATAATCCAAAAGTTGTTGTGTAGTGTGGAGTAGGATCTTTTGGTATTATTGGCCCTTATTTTTTTGAGGATGAAAATAACCGCGTTGCAACAGTAACGTCCGAGCGCTACGTTAATATGCTAGAGACATTTCTCATTCCAGAATTAAATAGACGAGGATTACTAAACAATGCCTTACTATTCCAGCAAGATGGGGCAACAGCTCATACCGCCAGAAACTCAATGAGGGTCCTGCGAGAAATGTTTAATGGCCGACTCATTTCTCGATTCGGAGATTTGCCCTGGCCTTCGAGGTCCCCCGACTTAACGGCACCCGATTTTTTCCTGTGGGGATATTTAAAAGCCAAAGTGTTTGCGAGTCGTCCAGGTACAATCGAGGAACTGAAAGTCAAAATTCGTGAAGAAGTTGAAGGAATAGACGAAGGTTTGCTACACCGTGTAATGGACCACTTTTTATCCAATATTAAAAAATGTGTTGAAGTTGGTGGAGGTCATTTAGAAGACGTGATTTTTAAAAGTTAGAATTAAATTAGCCAAATATTTATAAGTTATCATAAATACCAAAGAGTTAGCTGTAATTTAGTAAAATAAAAAGTTTGTTTTGTTAACTAAAAAAAATTTAATTCAAATATTAAAATGGGTAGTCTATTATGGGGAACCCAGTATAATATAATATACAGGATGCTTCTAAATTGATGGAAGAAATTTTAAGAGTTGAATTTTCATATATAATTGCACAAGAGGTTTGTATATAACCTGATAAAGGATGGTTTAATGAGAAACTGTTGCCTAGAAATTAGACGAGAAAACTGTCAACTATTAAAAACGCGGCACCGGAGGTGGAGCGTTTTTAGGTTGACAAATTTCGAGTCAAATTGCTAAAGGAAACAGTTTAGAAATTAAACACAAATTTACCCGTTATTAATACAAACATCGAGTGTAATTCGGCAGGACAATTTAATGAATAAGAAATTTAGAAACATATGAATGTAAACTTTATTTAGGTATTAAAATCATTGTTTTTTTGACATTTTTAGCGACAAATATTGTCGCTGGAATAATCTATTATCTTTCATTTGACGCAAATATTGTCACATATAATACCACAAGTACTCTGGGTGTTGCCCAAATTTGTCTTTCTGAATACGAGTTGCCGCTGTGACGAAAATAATTACGAGCGCGAAGCGGGAGATGACAAATATCGAAGCAAAACTGAGAGCATGGGTTATATTGGGAGGACAATTCAATAAAATAGTTTATATGCCAGTGTGCTAATAATTTATTTGATGTTTATCTGACAATTTAATTTCTTGTAGTGCTTGGTGTAATTTAAAAAAATGTTGAAATAAAATTCATAGTTTTTTTCACGTTTATCTGACATAAATATTGGCGCTGGAATACTCTGTTGCCTCTCATTTGACGTAAATATTGTCAGTTTAATATGCTATTGCATGGGCTGAATTCCGACATCGGTGAAAAACGTTGAGTTGAATTGTCAGTGTAGTGATAATTGCACTGTGGCATATGCGATTTTTTATATATAAATTAAATTGTCAGCAAAAATTAAGGGGGTAGTATTTTCCAAAACCCCTTCAGTCATATAAAGTTAATGGTTAGGGTAAAAATAGTTTTTATTTACTTTCTCCACTATGGAGTTTGCTCAAAATAATATAATTATATACACCCTTTTCAAATAACTTCACTGGTTTTATTATTTGGTGAAACAACCAAGTAGGCTATTGTCAAGTTATTATGTCAAATGAAGTCATTATGACCAGTATTGTTCATGATATTTTCCATTGTGCATTGTTCGTGTTTGATCTAATGTCTAGAGAGTTATAATACAAGTACCAAGGAATGCCTAACACTATAGCATACCTATGACAGGTAACGTCACCGCGCGAGGAATTTTCCTCAAGGTTTGTAATGGCGATGGCGGGAAGAATGTTTCTCCAAACATCGAGGTGTGAAAGAAGAGTGCGGAAACATTGAGAAACGACTATTTCACATATATAACAGTGCCGGCGGCAAACAATTCCGTTGACGTCTGGTTTGCGAATATCGATAAGAGACGATAAAGTTATAAATTGTATTAATAGTTAACTAAGCTTAGTCATTGTTTCTTAGGAAGTTAATAAAGTAGTGTTAAGTAACAGGGTCTTTATTATTGGATATACAAAAAAGTAGTACCTACTGTTTGTGCACAGGGCGCAAACACTATTTTAAAAATATGTATTTTTTAACTGTTATATGTATTGTTATATAAATATAAATAGGTATTGTTTTAACTTGATAAATTAAAAAAATATACGTCTTTACTTAAATGTTTTTAATTCTTATAAAACTCTAGAACATTGGCAATACTTGTTATCATGACATATGAAATTATATTAATATTTGCTGAAAATATACGTCTTAAAATATTTCGCAACAATTTAGGACCACCCTGTATAAAATTAATAAATATATATGGAATGACTGATCCTACAAAGTCAAATTATCACTTCAAACAAGTGATCATATAAAGACTATCCTAATTATGATACTAGAAACAGAGAATTTGCGAAATCATTCTAGATCTTAGATCAATTAAAAAAACAAAATATTCACCGGCCTATAGGGCAATTTAGGCTTATAATGGAATTCCAATTGAAATAAAACAAATCGTAAACAAAAATACATTTAAACAGACTCGAAATACATATTAAAATGGCTATATCCTAATTTAAATATACTAGTAACAATGGTTTAGCGCACTAGCTCTACGAGACTCAAGTACCTAGCGGCAGTCATTTCCCCACAATAAATTTTCAATAATTCATCTCCACAAATAAGCCTTTCCTAATTCTCTTTCACTAATCATAAAATACCAAAATAAAGAGCCGTATTATTTCCTGTTCTGTCAAAGAAAATCATAGCATATAAAATTATATATTTTCCTATATTTAAAAATAAATCTGTAAACATATTTGAATATTCTGATCCGCTGCTGGCGCTTTTACAACATTACCCTTCTCCACTCAATCTGAATAAAATGCGAGAATCAGCTGTTGCCACAAGATCACCGGTTTTACATGTCGTTGGCCGTGATCTATTTTTTTGTTGCAATGCAAAACTTATTGTAGAAGTGATTTTGGTACCGGATAATATATGCATAAATGATTGGCTCGAGCTAGATGTGTGTAGCTATTAATTCTGTGACTTAACGGTATCGAGAAGAAAAAAATTCTAATAGCAAAGCGTTGCTTAAGGAACGCATTTATGTAATACACCTGATTACAATTTCGTTTCAGACATTGCACGATGCCTGTAAATGGTTGGTAATAGCCTTTCTGAAGAATGTTTGAGACAAATGTTGATGCAGTATGTTATTTCATTACGTAGGTAGTTAATTTAAGTGATAGAGGGAGACAGATAGTTCATTAACCATTAGTCAACGATCTATATACAGTGTGGTGATAAAGGTCGGAACAAAACCCATAATTACGTGTTTCGATATTTTTATGAAAATCGCTTGGACAGGTCGAGTATATTTTTTAATTGACTTTTTCTGGCATAGTTTTTAAGATTGTAATCAGTTCGTTTTTGCGCCATTCTGGTATCAGTACCTACAGTTCATTCAATATGTATCTGTAGTTAACTGACAGCATATAAGATACCGCGCAGTTGCCACATGTAATTCTCAAATTTCTCAGTATTCAATTAAAATATCAAAGTCCGCAATACTATATTAAAGTTGTATATATTATTTATGAATGTTATTAAATAATAATTGTGCACACAATAATATATTATAGGCCAAGATGTTACGTTTTTACATTTATTTTCGTCTACTTTAAATATGGCAATTACGTAAACATCTATTTTTATAGTTAAAAGCGGCAACGCCGATTTGCGACATTTCCAATAACGAATATTCGAGCAGTATATCTCTTTTTAACTTATTGGAATCGTATCTCTCGGATCGGGATCGGATTCTCGGATTGAATAGGATCAGGTTCGCATATCTTACAGTGGCGTGTTCGCGGGATTTGCTAATATATTATTTATATACCTACCTATGTAGGTATACATCGCTACGAGAGTTGAAATAAAAGAGTATGGCGGATAGCAAACATATTTGTTCGTTTCGTATGAAACCTGAAAAACGTAGATTTCCACCAGACCTCGCTTCATTTACGAGATAGGATAGGCATGTTAAAAAAATTTAAGGAAAATATTATTTGACGGAAAAATAAAATAAATATACTTGCAATTGAAATACAGTCATATTTATTGTGTAAGTAGGTACCTACCTAACCTACCAAATCGTCAACACTCAACGCCGATTTACTTTGACTCAATGCTTTGACAAAGATCAGAGCTTGTTGGTTAATAGGTACCTACATAACTAAACCGAGACTAAATACAACACATTTTAAAAAATAATTACAAAAAAAATACATAACTACCAGACCTACCAGCTTCTCATCGCAAAGCGATTTCCAATACACACACATTTTACAGCTAATCAAAATTAGAAACTGACCTTGAGGTATTTTACCGTCATTGTAAATTTTCATTTCATTCGTGGCTAGGTAGGTATACGGTTTTAATTTTATAAACTAAGTCAATAGAATTTTTAATTTTGCCCACTGATGTAAATTATTAATTTGTGATCTAGGATGGTAAGTACCTACATAAAAATAAAGTCAATGAACAATAGCTACCTACTTATGTAAGAAACCAGAGAGCGTTTCCAATTTTCGTAAATCCCTATAAAACGCCTAACTTATATCTTTGTATTTATAACCTAGCGGCCTCAAGCACTGGGATATTTTTTGGATAAAATTATTTGAGAAATGTCTTAAGTAGAGGAGGTACCTATTAGTACCTACCTCAGTACACGTCAGTACCTAGTTCGAGCAGCCCATAAATCAACTTTTCTTTGGTTAAAGTCGGCTCTGCTCTAACCCCCACTATAAATTTTTGCCGTCAAATAATATTTTCCTTACATTTTTTAACATATCTATCCTATCTTGTAAATAAAGCGAGGTCTGGTGGAAATCTGCGTTTTTCAGGTTTCATACGAAACGAACAAAAATTTTTGGTAACCGCCATACTTTTCTAACTTATTTTTGCCATATTTTTGCTAACCGCCATTTTTTTATTTCGACTCGTAACGGTGTGTATACTTACATAGGTAGGTATGTAAATAATATATAGGTAGGCAAACGTCTTGCTTCGCCGTTTTGACTTTTTGTAAAAGCTCCAGGATAAAAACAATTTAAAAAACGGGACTTAAAATTTACCTACCAACACTAGGATGTACTTAGGTACCTCTGAAAATATATAAATACCGTATCTGTACTGAAAATAAATAATTAGTTTATTTTTAGTTACAGGACTTTTTTGTTTCGTCAGAGGTACCACCTACCTACATTGCTCAGATAATAAAAATAACCGTATTATATTGTATCCCAATAACATTTAAACAGCACTATATATATATACGCGAATATCTCAACCAACGCGGATGACCGTTGCAGATTATAGAAATGAGCGCAATACCCGCAAACCCGCCACTGTAAGAGATCCGAACGTTCCGAGAGTCCATAGGGACTGTCAAACTAACACAGACGGCGCGTCATTCCAATAAGTTAAAAAGAGATACACTGCTCGATTATCCAGTATTCCGTCTACGGTAGAGCGGCGTTGCCGCTTTTAACTATAAAAATAAATGTTTAGGGAATTTCCATAATTTAAAGTAGACGAAAATAAATGTAAAAATGGCTAACATCTAGGGCTATAATATATTATTGTATGCACAATAATTCTTTTATGACATTCATAAATAATGTACATAATATTTATATAGTATTGTGGAATATGATAGTTTAATTGAATATTGAGAAATTTGAGAATTACATGTGGCAACTGCGCGGTATCTTATATGCGGTCAGTTAAGTACAGATACATATTGAATGAACTTTATGTAAATACATTATATTCTTTAAATAGGAACATAATAACAGAAAACGCGGTGCTAATTAACACGATGCTATTTACCATGTGTCGTGTATCATTAGCTTCCTAGTAAACATATTTGTTAAGTGAAATGAGCACTTTTTGAATGCAGGTTATATCAATTTTGGCGCATAAAATTACTAAAATAAATAAGTTAAAATATGTTTGTCACCTAGAAATTTTTAATTTGTAGTTGCTACTGACTCATCTAAATATTCAGACACTACACAGCAGCACAATGTGATTACTGTCAAGCCTGGCGAGGTTAGTTGTAACGGTAGAAATAAATAATAATGTTAGGTCAATATTACTGAGTGACATCCAGCGCAGGTGATAAATAATTTTAAAACGCAATGGATACAAGATGCTAGTAAAACTGACCTTCTCAAGTGGGTTACCCACTACATTATTGGTTTTCTGCGAACGGTGAAGTTATTCGTTTTGTGTTTTTCGGCCACAGTTTTTATAAAATCGTGACGGAAAGAAAAAGCATTACCAAAGATTATTCCATAAAATTGTTGAGTCACATTTCGAATAAAATAAATATAAGTTTTGAGAAATAAATATGTACAGTGTACACGCTTGAGAGGCCGTCAGCCCACCATAAACACATAACCGTCTAGAGCAAAAAGTAAAAATACATTTTGGGACAATGCGCATCTGGGAGGTCAACGATTCCTCAGTTTTGGCGTGGAATTCTTCTGAATCAGATTTACTCTTAAATCAACATCCTCAATCAAAGAATTCCTTTTATATCGCTACGTGCAATTTGCTGGTCACAGCTTGTTCTTGGAAGAGCAGCTCTGGCACGCCAAATTAGAGAAAGGTGCAACAAAGCATAAAACACATCAGGAGAACGCTATTAACTTTGTGTACACTTCTATAAAATGTGCTATATATATATATATATATATATATATATATATATATATATATATATATATATATATATATATATATATATATATATATATAAATGTATATATATACTCCGTATATATTTTTTTTGTGATAGTACTTGAAGCTTTAGAACATAAAAGGGTATAATGATTCTTTCCTACAGTGAAAAATAACAAACTTATGAGCCTATAAAGGCAAACTAAAAATATGTGCCGTGAAGATAAAGGTGACTGAAAACATCATCCAAATGCAACATAAGGCCACCAAATGTAACATAATAGTCCAGTTGTCAGAGAATTTCAGAAGACCTTTTGAGACTAGCTGTTTGCTGAATCTTACAATTTTTTTGCCCTATATAGAACATGATTTGGTTCATATAAGGATATGAATATTCGGACTTAATTTTATATTTAATAATTTATAAAAAACCCTTGTTTTTACATTTTGCTGTATATTATTCGTTTCTAACCATTTTTAGTATAGCATATGCACTGAAAAAGTTGTTCCTAAGATTGTTAAAATTGATAAAATTGTTTAAAAAATGGAGAATAATCGTCACTTTTCAAACTTTGGAAGCTATTTGCAAGTGTTAACAACTGAACTTAGCGACCTATATCGGAAATTAAGAATTAAGTAGTGAATGTTCGGACCCCAAAATTGCGTCTAAGGCAAAAACACATAGGAATCATTAAAAAATATCACCTCTGTGTCATATGTTCACTTGAAATTCTCTGACAACTGGACTATTAGGTTACATTTGGTGGCCATGATGTTTTCACAACTAACTTTATCTTTACGGCATATATTTATAGTTAGCCAGTATAACAGCAAAAAATTTGTTTTTAAGGAATGTTTATTATTTTAATACAAAATTGTTTTCAAAGTAGTGTCCATTTATGCCTTCCTTATAGGATATGAAGCCGATGTACTTTCACAGTTGATCTGACAACTCCAATATATATCATATTAATATTGCTTCATAAAAACTAGTTACACGGGCTTGTCGTTATTTGAAGGTTCTATTAGATGCCTAACAATTTCATGCCAAAATGCTGCCTGTTATTATTTCATACCTACCTAATTAATGATTTACTAGCGCTGTAGGCTTAATACAAGCCGGATGGAACCGCAAGGACCGTCGCGTCGTATAGCATTAGAGTTCCGAAAATCTGAGTGTTATAATATATAACATGTTAATAAATACTTTTGCCATAAACAAGTACATAATAACACTTTTAGATTTTCCTAATTCTAATGCCATACGACGATGGTTCTACACGGATTGTATTAAGTTTGTATGATTGTATGTCCTTTTCGGCTGGTGAACCATTATACATTTAACTTGTCAAAACTAGTAAAACTTTTAAAAGTACTAATGAAGTTGTAACAAATGACAGCAAATGCAGTTGTCCATTGCAAGATATTGCAACGATATCTTAATGTTTGACAAAATATTAAAGTTTTGAAGAATGTCAACTTAAAACCGTCATAACTTTTTTGTTCTTTGAGATACAAACAATTTTTGAAAAACAAATAAGAACTGAAATACAAAAATCTTAGGGAATATTTTTATCCTTTTTAAAATCAAGGTAGCCTTGGAACAATTGGACATAAAACAATAACTCTAAATTTGTATGTATTTTAATTAAGTATCATCGTATATGTCGTGCGTCAAAATTTGGAAACTAGATGGAGTTTTTAGATAAAAAAAAACGAATAAGTACTTTGTTTAATCGAGGTTTGAAATACGCGTGAGAAATGGTTGGCCCAGTTCAAATTTTGAGAATTTTATATAAATAATTTAACGGATCGAGAATATTATTAATATGTAATCATTCTTCAGGTGCTCTCATCAGTAGTTAAATTAAGTACGTAAGGGTAATAATTAATTAAGTATGTAAAATCCTCTTAAAATATGTATATGGTCGTATTCTCAGATATGTCATATTGCTATTTTATTGCTATATTGCTGTTGAGATTTCTGACAATTTTGAGGAAACACAGCTATTTACACTATATTGAAAAATGCATCTAAGAAAACACTGAACAGGATGATATTGCCGTTGCACGAGAACGTTTCCTCCTTGAATTATACGGCCACAGTAAAAACGAAAAGATTTCCATCGATGTGGTATCACAGCCGCAGAAAACATGAAGGAAGAGTATGCTATCATCGAATATTTTTGTCTTGTAGACTGCGAGAAGAATACAGTCTTTGTAAAGTTGGCATAAGAAAGTAAATGTTTTCGTGGGCTGCACCTAAAGCTGCTTAACGAACCAGAATATCTTCTCCAATAATCACTGCACTTTCGTACGACGTAGAAGATGACATTACAACAGCAGTATTAACAATCAGTGTAAGACCTGCTGTGTTGAAGCATGTGGTTGCAGAAAAGCAGGCCTGAAATGCTTACTAATTTGCTTACATTGTACGGACGGTCATGTACAAATTCGCAGAACGTTCTCTAAATTCCGCCGAATCAAATATTGCCAGTTGAAATGTATGAAGAAAGAAGAATGAAGAAGAAAGTGAACCGGAGGATAGTGACACTGAAACCATAGCTGATACTGTGACCGAAGATCCTGTATCATCAACATCCAGTTTAAAAAACAAGATAACGTCGCAAATTTTGTACCAATATTATAAAATAATGGCAATGATACTATAGATTGAAGTAAGTGTAGTTATAACGATGCCGCATAAAACAAAAGCATAAATTAATCGAATAACTGAATAAATGCCCTTTTTGTAGGTGGGGATAAAAAATCCCTAATTTCATCATGTAGATAAATTAAATATATTTATTTTTAATAAAAACTTTTTTGCGATAAAACCCACAATAAGTAATTTTAACTATCTTCTTGGTCGTTTTTTCAAGATGGCGGCGCACTCTTCATAATTCCATTTGATACCACAATGCACACTGTGATTATGAACACCGCACACCTATCGACTGGACTAATATTAATTCCAGAGAAATGTAGTGGTCAAAGACACTGGCGACAATTATTTACATTTGTTAGATATATAATATATGCCTAAATAGTTTAGTATAATCTACTATCAGATCTGCATATATTGTTAGGCACTGCCCAATAATTGATTTTCCTCATTATGGCTATTAATTGCAGTCATTAAGCAAATACATAAGCAATCACTCACATTCTCTTAATTTCAAGCCCATATTATTAGATGATATATAACAACTAAGGAATTTTTAAACGCGCCTTTCAAACAAAATAAACCATATTCAATCTATCAGTACGTAATATTTCAAGACACGGTTCGCAAGACAGTCCCGCACAATACTAAGTTATTAAATACTAAGCTATTAAATTGTTAATAATAAATCCACCTCCATCACACGCAAAAGTTCACCGGTTAGGAAAGTAATCGGTGCATGGTTGCATTGATCCATAATCTGGAGCGCTCATTATACGCTCAAGTAAACCTCTGTTAAATGACGGTTGATATTTTGCAACAACTGAAAAGTTATGGTAAAGGTCTCCGTTCCATGGACGGAGGGATTTAGCAGTCATTTTTATAAATGTAACAGATTATTATCGAGTATTTTCTTATTTTCGCGAGGATCTATTAATTCCACGGATTTTTTCAAAAGCAAATGATGTAGAAAATAAAGCCAACGTAACATAATGCAAAAGATTATTGCACGTGGTCTATTTTCTATGTGGCAATAGATATCTTATAGTATAATTGTAAACGAAAGAGAATGATAAAAGTTCATTCAAAATCCAAATCCGTAATAAATGTAGTGCTAGTGCTTACAAGTAATTTCTATAAATGGTAAGTTATAAGCAAATTATCTAGTTTAAGTTATTCTCAAGGTCACTATCCGTAATATAGAAATATATACATGCTAGAGTTGAATCCTTGTACTGCGAGTCCTTGTATATTGCGATTCTAATTATAGGCCGAGCTCTCTCGGTACCAGTTGCCATTCGTTTTTAGAGTTTCATAGACAAGTTTAGAGGTTTTTACGTAGAATAATAAAATTATTATGGATATTTTGGGCTGCTCGTGACGCCATATTCAATTAAAGGTACAAAAAAGTAGTTTCTTCAAAATAACTACGCAACGGTTGATCCAACGACGAAAATATCTTCAACAAAGTTAACGTAGACAACATAGAGTTACAGCGGTGGAAAATGTAACCCCATTTATGTAATCCTTTCGATTTCGTTTATAGCTTTTTATTACATAGTTTTTATTACATAATAATTTTGTAAATTCAAAATATACTCTCCTCCACAACACTTTGAGGTAGAGTTAAATGGCTTTTTTAAGAAACAAAGATACGAAGTAGTAGATATACATGATTTTAGTGAATGAAACAATACACAAAATT
Source organism: Tetropium fuscum (assembly GCA_964058915.1). NCBI lineage: Eukaryota > Metazoa > Arthropoda > Insecta > Coleoptera > Cerambycidae > Tetropium > Tetropium fuscum. Next base: position 13,818 of record CAXKVY010012260.1, read on the forward strand.
AAACATCTAATTCAAGACGCCATTAACAATCTAATTTTGTCTAAAATATGTATTGAAAAATCTTGAATAAATGGATATTGACGGTATGGCACTACTTAGTATGGCAATTATTAGTATGATATATTTCTTGAATATATATATATATATATATATATATATATATATATATATATATATATATATATATATATATATATATATATATATATATATATATATATATATATACATAATACATACATGTACATCAAATAACACTATTAATTAATGAATAATTAAATTTGTAGATAGCTTAGTTAAATTTAAACATTAAAAATCAGATTTTGTCCACTTAAATTCCTTTTATTAAAGACGCAGTGGACGGATGGTAACAACCATGGTAATTCGTACACTAAGTATTATAGTATTAACAATCTCGATAATTAACCCCGTAAATATACTGGATGATTAATCGCTGTCAATAGCACACTAGTTCGTAAAATATCTATAAATTACCCAACATTATAGTAGTTATTACTTATTATTGACAGTGAAATGTAAGGGCGAGTCTGAAATATATCAACCATCATTCTTCAATAAATAATTTTCCTCTTGGGTCTCCAAATATACTTTCTTTCATAGTAATTAGACATACGGCAAGTAACCTCTATTTAGCTATTGTTTGTTCTTAATAATAAATAGAAATGATTACACATACATTACAAAGCTTTACTCTCGATATTACGTAATTAATATAGCATAACAATAGCAATGAATTAATTCTTTAGACATTTTATATCATGGGTATATATTATTGTATCAGATAAATGCGTGACAGAATAATTTGGGTTAGAGTTTATTTAGTGCAATGAAAGTAATTCTTTAAATCATCAAATGCAGGAAAAAAATTATAAAATACCATAGAGATGAGGCATAATTGCGACGAAAATAATGCACATCTATGCACAGGGTGAAACTATACGAAAACTTACGAAAAGAAACTATCTTACGAAATATTATTCACTATTAATTTAAATCGAATTAGTAGGGGAGACCGGGGTTGGTGGGGCTGGTTGTTACATTTAAGTCAAGTTCCGCGCGAAGTGTAAGACAGCGCCACCATCAGTCTGGCGTGTGAATTAACGCTCAGTCCATGTGTCAGTGTAATGGCGGCATAATCGGTGTCACGGTTGTCCGGTAATTTCAATTTGTGTGTTTTACGCCCGTGTTAGTAATTATTTTTTAACTAACTATTTGTGTTTCTGTTACTACTATATAAGAAGGACTCCTCAGCTGTTTTGTCGGATGAAACACCCATATGTAAGTATTAATTCTGTATATTGTTCATTTACATTCAGTACACGGTTAGGTTAGTGTAAGACGGTTTGTTTTAAATGTGTGATTGGGGTAGGTTGTTACAGTGTTCATGGGGCAGGTTGTTACACTGTAACAACTAACCCCGATATACGGTCTTTATGGAAATTAGGTAGATTATGTTATCTCGCATACATTTACAGAGAGCTTTTTGTTAAATAGGCAACAAAATGAGAACCTACAAAAGAAAAACTGAAAGAGGAAATTCATCAGCAGAAATTTTCCATACGGCTGCAAAAGAAGTCCTGGAAAATGGAAGATCTCTTAGGACGGTTGCGGACGAATACTCTATAAATTTCATGACGTTGCAGAGATATTGCAAAAAAATGAAAAACAAAGGTAAGATACTTTTACATGGGTCATATTTTTGTTTGCTGAATACAAAGTTGTCTAACATTTTAATATAGTTTAGTATAAATTCAAGAAATTATAAATTATATTGATATATTCAAATATTTTCACTTATAATACCACAAGAGCTTCAAAATTATCGGGTATTTCCCGATAGGTTCGTTGCAAACAAGGAGTCAAGTTTTTCAGGTTAAAAAATCACGAGCGCGAAGCGCGAGTGATTTTTCCTGAAAAACTTGACGACTTTATTTGTTTGCAGGGAACCTTGAGGGAAATGCCAGATAATTTTGAAGCTCGTGTGGTATTCGGGGGATTATTTTTCCGTCTGATTCCACATTGTTTTTATTGTACCTTCCTTATAGTCTTCTCCATCCATTTTCTTCATATTGTAAGCGTAATCTTTCATAATGTTTGCCAATTGCGCTTCACTCGTTTCAGCACTTAATGTGTATTCCCTCTCAGTACAAAAAGTAGTAAATTGGTTCCAAACTGTTTTTTTTGCCTTCTCCGTATTAATGGGAACATTTCCTTTGACTTTTTTATCGATGGTGGACAGAGAACAAACTCCAAATCGACTCATTTTCATGCAAAATCTCCAATTTTCACAATTGAATTCAACCTGTCAGTTTGACGTGTGGTTAATTTGACTGGATTATGTTTTGTTGTTTATATATAGCAACTACCAGAGAAAATAATCAAAAAATTATCAGTATAATACCATGTAGGTTGTACCACGTGACGTCGAATGGTGCAATTCTATTGGTCGATATTTGGGTCGGAAAAATAATCCTAAAATATTTGATTGTTAGGTACCTTTCTTTTTCAGGGCCAAATGAACCAAATCCTACGGTTGGTTACAAGAGAAATCGACAAATTTTGTCTGATGCGCTGGAAGCTGAACTCGCTAACTACCTACTCGAATGCTCCAAAATGTGTTTTGGTTTATCGACTAAAGAGGTCAGAAGATTGGCCTTTGAATTTGCTATTAAAAACAAGATATCCGTTCGACAAGCCTGGCAAGACAACGCAATGGCTTCAGCTGACTGGTTACAAGCATTTCTTAAGCGGAATCCAACATTGTCTTTACGTACACCTGAGCCACTAGTCTTAGCCGAGCAACAAGCTTTAAAATAGAGAAAATGTGAACAAATTCTTTTATCTGCTAGAAGAAGTCATGGATCGATATAAATTTGAATGCCACGACATTTACAATGTCGATGAAACTGGAATCACCACTGTTCAAAGGCCTGACAGAATCATAGCCAAGAAGGGTGTGAAACAAGTCGGATCTGTGACCTCTGCCGAAAGAGGTGCTTTGGTTACATTGGCTGTAGCCGTAAGTGCTAGCGGAAATATGGTTCCTCCAATATTTGTTTTCCCGCGCAAAAATTATAGGAGCCATTTTGTTGCAAGTGGCCCACCTGGATGCATTGGAACTGCAAATAAGTCAGGTTGGATGGGTCAGGAAGATTTTGTTACATTTCTTGCGCATTTTATAAAGCATACGAGGTGTACAAGAGAACGGCCAGTTTTACTGCTTCTGGATAATCACGACTCACATCTTTCCATTAAGGGCATAGAATTATGCAGAGATAATGGTTTTGTAGTCTTATCTCTGCCACCACATTGTTCCCACAAACTCCAGCCCCTAGACCGATCTATCTATGGCCCGCTGAAGAAATACGTGAACAGTTTGTGCGATTCTTGGTTGAGAAACAATCCTGGAAAGACTATGTCAATTTATGACATCCCAGGCATTGTGCGCGATGCTTTACCATTAGCTGCAACCCCAAAAAACATTCAGTCCGGATTTCGAGTTTCCGGAATTTGTCCAATTAATAGGCACATTTTTAATGATGATGAGTTTCTTTCATGTGCTGTGACTGATCGGCCTATCCCTCTTAATGACCAAGATGAAGCTGAATCATTCACTCAAGAATCTAACAATGTAGATCCAGAAAACGAAGAAAAGATCTTACAAATACCTCACACTTCACTTGAGTCACCACCTCACAACTCACTTGAGTCACAGAATGCCGAGGTACCCACTACTTCTAAATCGTCTGGTGTTTCAAATGAGACACTGTATTACAGCCCATCAGATATACGACCATTCCCAAAAGCTGAACCACGCAAAGCCAATGTTAAAGGTCGTAAACGTCGTAAAGCTGCTATCCTAACAGACACACCTAACAAAGATGAATTAGAAGAGGAACAAAAAAAAACGAGATGCCAAGAAACTTAAACAGGAAATAAAACTAAAAGGAGTGAAGAAAAACATTACCGCAAATAAAAAAGGGAAACAACTTAAAAAACCGACAAAACGTGTGAAAAAAAACATAGAAAGTGAATCGAGTGATGACGATGATGCAATTTGTTTAGTTTGTGCTGAGAATTTTTCGGAATCCAAATCGGGTGAAGAGTGGGTAAAATGCACAAAATGTTATTCATGGGCTCATGATAAGTGTGTATATGCAGGTTTATTCTTTGTATGCCGAAACTGTGACTCAGATGATGACGTTTAAGCTTGTAACAACGAACCCCAGACATGTAACAACCGACCCCCGTACGGGGTAACTTGTTACAAGTAACATAACCTCTTAAAAATATTTACTGTGTATTTTGTGTTTGATATAAAAGAATATTACTTTATTTATTATGTAGGGATAAGTACGAACTATATGCTAACAGTATAGGCTTTTGTAATATGTTCAATAAATAGATATTAAAAACATATATGTAAAAATTGTAACAACCAACCCCGGTCTCCCCTACACAGATGCAAAAATGCTGGAATACGGACATTTATTATTTCTACTTAACTATTCTTACAAAAAACTAATTAATTTGTACAGTGGTGTAACGCTCTGCTGGCAGAATAATTACTGGTAAGAGGCGACACGCAACAAATTCCTTAAGTCCTTAAACGCTGAGAAAAGTCAGAATTTTGGGTATCTCACTTATTGAAAATGAAAATAAATATCTATTTATTTATTAATTTAATTATAAAAAGCATTAACTGAAATAGAAATAATAGTGAGGTCTGGAGAGTGAGTAAACCATTCTATGGAGCAACGTCGCCTATCCATCGTTGAGGAACAATATTATTCAAGCAATAGATATAATTTAAATTAATGAATACAGTTTCTTATATTTTCAAATTTCGATTTAATCGAAATTTATTTCGAATACATTTTATGTAACCTAAGAAAATCTTCGTACACCCGAAAAAGAGGAGCAACCATTTAAAAAAATTACTAATTAATTATTGTGCCCGCTCAGCAGTACCTACCTATACAATAGTAGCGTTCCAGTATTTTTGCAAAACTATATATGCATTCTTTTAAGGCTATATTATAAAAAATCCCAGTTTGATATATATCTTGCATTAGCGCACCACAAAGAAAAAAATCCATATGAGTTAAGTCAAGACTTTCAGCGGGCCAATATATGACACCGTGCCTTCCTATCAAATCAAGATATTTTCCATTAAAATATTCAGTGAAGATTCTTGTGGTGGTCCTCTATCCTTCTGCCAAATAATAGATGTCCACTAAATTAATATTATCTAAATAATTTTTAACATGATTTAACTGAAAGAAAATCCACACAAAGTTTTAGCTTTAAGTGTTAATTTACAAGTGTCCATTTGAGTGTCTTTAGTGATTTAGTCGCACCACACACTTTGGTATCCCTGCTTTTTTTATTTTCTTTAAATTATGTTGATTTTACGCTGCCGAATAATGTGCATTTTTTTCATTAACATATAACAATTACATATTTTTGGATTCAGAAATTAATGTCCTCAATTTTTGCTCACAAAAGTTCCATGTAAAAAGTCATGTTTTATGTTGCACCTTGTAGTTTTTTAATATTCATTTTCAGAATATAAAAATCCATAAAAAATCGTGTTCACTACCTTTTTGAATCAGTTAAATATGCAGATGATAGGTGGGATAAGGGGGATATAAATTTTAATAGACACCCCGTATATTCAAACATACAAATAGGGAGTATTATTGTTTAGTTTCTTGAGTTGAGGTAAATCGAGGAAAGATGGACCAGTAGGAGAGATGGACCATCCGCGATTTTTCGGACACTGTTGTGTGCACTTTTTTCAAAATTGTCGGAAAATTTCGTTTTGGATCGTCACCGAAATCTTGCGTGGTATTTCTCTTTGAATAATTAATACACTTCAGGTAAGTTTTAAGTAAATTTTTAAGAATCTAACAGAGATTCGTATTCTGGTACAAACTTAACCAAAAAGGGCAACATTCGCTCGTTTAACTGCTTGAGGGTTCACTGTTCCATCTATCCTCCAGTTTTAGGAGAGACGAATCAGCAGGCTACAGTAGAGATGGACCTATGTTTTGTTGTTACAGGAAAATACATCCGGAAGCAAAATGTAAATGAGAGGTCCTTTCTTGTTCCGTAGACAATTTATCTTTGATGGTAATGCAGTAGTAAGCGGTGAAATGGGTGTTAACGACGCAGCAAGAAGAAAGAGAACTAATAAGAAAAAGGGGCCCGGTCACATTGCATTATCTATTAGCTGAAGGGCACATCACACATCAATACGTGGCAACGTTGTGGAGCCACCAACATAATAAAAAAGGGAAGAAAAACTAAATTAATGTACGGTCCATCTCACCTATAGTCGGCGGCGTATCTCTCATATACCTTCTAGAAGAGATGGGCCAATATACATCTTGTTTTTTAATTTTACAAACTATTTATTATGTAGCGTTATTCTTTAAACTGTGCCATAAAAATCACCAAAGTTTATGTTTGCGTTTTACTTTTTCGCAGATCTTTATTCGTATAAATAAATAAGTTATTGACAGTTTTTCAAAAGGTGGTCCATCTTTTCTCGATTTAATATGGTAGAAAATTACATAACGGTAAAATTTTTATTACAACATCATTCTGTACCTATGTGTATTTGTATTATGAAAATTCCTTGAATATTAATCCAATAACAAACTATAACCTAAATTTCTAGTAATTTAGGTAGCAATTTGTTTGTGGTTGAGCACTTAATTTAATTCCATGAATTAGCACAATAAAATTATACAAATTTATCTTTCTAGTATTGACTTTACATATAGCGTTATAGATAATTAGATGGAAGAGGAACGTTCTAATTACAAAAATAAGGATTTACCAAATACGATTTCGACGGCATTTTAAGTGAGAGAGGTCAGCGATTCAAATTATCAAATCTGAAAACAAGAACCTCTAATGGAATCATTAAGGACATGCAGAATAGACCATTAGCAATAATAGTGGGTTTAAAATATTAATGTTGGCTTTTGACTTCGGATAGAGCACTGCGTGGTAATAGCATTAAGAGCGGTTGAAAATAATGGTAAAAAATAGCAGGAGCTGCATGATTTGTAGGATAATTGGTGCTTGTTAAAACTTGTTACAACATTTATAATAATCAATATGCATTTATTTCTAGACGAACAGAAAATAGTAAATATACTTCGAGGTAAACCAGGAGATTTAACTGCATGCTGTATACAATAAATACCAAGATGTTTTGAGTTAATTGAAAAACATAATTAGATATGTACAATATAAGGCATATATAATATAAGATATATGCTACTATATATATGCAGAAGTGCAGTTTTTTTAAATTATATCGCACCCGATTTTTACAAGCTTTTATTTAACTTGCTATGTATATATCTATCTATGTATGTTTGTTCGGGTCAAATCTTGCAACTGGATTTTAAAGCAGTTATCCTCAACCGATTGAGCTGAAATTTTGCATACACGTTTTACTATGTAACTTGCGCTATGTACTGTTTGTAACATAGAAATATGAGACATAAAAACCCGAACAAAAAAACCGTACATCGATAAAAGGATCGCTGATCCCTACGTGCATCGCATTTTTAACGTTATTAGTATTCTATCAAAACATAACAACTTGTTGAATGAAAGCGCCTTTATAGTGACGATTTTAGCTTGCTGTAAGAAAAGTTATACTGCCCCGATCTTCTATTGCGGCAATTGTGGGTATCCTATGAAATTTTTTTTTATGTCTCATATTTCGATGCTACAAACTATGTGTATGTATCTATGTATGTATGTATGTTTGTTCGGGTAAAATTTTGCAGCTGGATTTTAAAGTAGTTATCCTCAACCGATTGAGCTGAAACACATATAGTTTGGATGACAATGCATGGCTAGCTAACTGACGTCACCCTAAATCCAATATGGCGGACTCCCAAAGATGGCGGATTAGTTATTTTCATGCACTACCGTGACATGGGTATTTAATGAAAGGGTTTGCTGAGAAGAATACAAATATAAAATGACGTCACCCTAAATCCAGTATGGCGGACTCCCAAAGATGGTGGACTATGTTTTTTCATGGAGTGCATAAACCCCATGATATGGATATCAAATAAAAAGGTTCAAGATGAAAAAACGGACAAAATGGCGGAAAACAAGATGGCCGTTATATCGATTTTAAAGAGTTATAACTCGGCAAAGGTAAGGGATAGTTTGGTGGTGCTCGAACAAATGATGTAGGGAGCGACATGAGCCAACTGCAGGCGATACAATTTTTTAAAGATGGCGGATCTAAGATTGCGATCCCAAACTTAGTTGATCCAATCCGTCTGATTTTTGGAGTCCCCGATTACGATTTTGGGGTCGAATTGTTTGGGTCAAATCTTGAATTTTAAAAGTACGCCTTGGTTGGCTTCGTACTATGACTTGTATAATTTGGCGAGATGGGCGTTAATAGCATTGGTTTGCAACCAGTATAGAAAAAGGAAAGCTCCAAAATCAAACCCGGAACCGTGTTTTGTTAGGCGCAAGTAACTTCAAGATGAAATATGTGGAGTTAAGTAGAGTCAAATCACTAGCAGGTCTCCTTATGAAAGAACTAGACTGTACTAAATTAACAGTCAAACCACCTTGCAACAATGACGCATTAAATCAAATGAACAGACTTATAGAAACATGTCCAGCGATAACTAAAAAAAAATAAATTAATAGTAAAAAAACATTTAAAAAAACAAGCTTTTATTTAAATGATTTAAAAAGAAGAAATCAAACTAAATTAAATTAAACCCATCAATTTATTACATTACACAATTTATATGATATAAAAGCTTGTCGCGAGTTTTAACTGTGTAGATAAACAATATTAGAATATGTAACTTGATATTGACAAAAGTAATTATGATTATATTAATTTATTTGTTGCTGGATGGGAAAAATTAATCTCTTACCCCTGCATGTAGGCAATGAATACACACACAAAACAAAACTTTTACAATCGGTTTTCCGGTATAAAAGTAAGAGGACCTTCAACTTAACCAAAAAAGCGGGTACGCTACTTTTATGGTAACTGATTGTACCTATTTGTTTTGTTTATCCTAGCTATCCGATTAAGGAAATAAATGCAGATACTTATGAAATTGCTTTCTTGTTTATATTTTTTTAATTATATTATTGTTCCATGGTTGAGGACATTATTTTCTAATGATGGAACTTGCAGTAATAATAGCATAAATAATTGCAGTACTTAAAGCACAATAGGTACATAGTTTAGTAGAGTAAACGGACAATAGAGAAATATAACCTAAAAAAATGTAGGTCTAGGTGAAAAATTTAAAGACTAAGGTCAAGTAAAACTTGTTGTAGAAAGTTGATTAATATTTTCTGGTTTAATGTGAATACACATCATCATTAACTTTTTTAATATCTAACAATATATAGTTTGCTCTTTACAAAACATACAATTTATATCTGATGTATTCACACATCTGATGGCTACAAGTAAGCAAACATATTTTTTTCTCTGTGATGGGTAATTATATATATATATATATATATATATATATATATATATATATATATATATATATATATATATATATATATATATATATATATATATATATATATATATATATATATATATATATATATATATATATATATATATATATATATATATATATATATATATATATATATATATATATGTATATATATATATATATATATATATATATATATATATATATATATATATATATATATATATATATATATATATATATATATATATATATATATATATATATATATAAAGACTAAGGTCAAGTAAAACTTGTTGTAGAAAGTTGATTAATATTTTCTGGTTTAATGTGAATACACATCATCATTAACTTTTTTAATATCTAACAATATATAGTTTGCTCTTTACAAAACATACAATTTATATCTGATGTATTCACACATCTGATGGCTACAAGTAAGCAAACATATTTTTTTCTCTGTGATGGGTAATTATATATATATATATATATATATATATATATATATATATATATATATATATATATATATATATATATATATATATATATATATATGTATATATATATATATATATATATATATATATATATATATATATATATATATATATATGTATATATATATATATATATATATATATATATATATATATATATATATATATATATATATATATATATTTACTGTGTCATATGCACCTTTTATATCCAAAAAAACTGTTGCTACGTAACCATTTTTGCCGAAACAGTTTTGTATATCTGTAGTCAGCTGCGCAGTTGCGTCCATAGTGCCAAATCCTTTCTTAAAGCCATACTGCGTAGTCGATAGAGGTAGAGAATCTGTCATTCGTATCCACCATTCTAGCCTATTTTATATATATATATATATATATATATATATATATATATATATATATATATATATATATATATATTAGCTTTGAAATTCTTTGCTATTCATATTTATTTTGTGAAAAGTAATCTTGGGTTTGTAGCATTTCATTACATAGAAATAAGCAAATAGACGAATAAGAAAGAAAACACACTTACCAGTGCTATGTCTGGACACGCATACGGAAATGAACCACTATACATACGAAAACGAACCACTTAGAAGTTGTACAAGTTCTTTCACCTTTCTTGAGGATCTTCAGAGCAGTATACGATTTATTTCATTGATCATTCATACTTGAATTTAAATTACCAATACACCAACACTTGCAATGACGTTTTATGACATTAGTTTTTGACGGAACTCATTCTTAGAATACACAAACCTAGTCTACTATTTATATTTGTTCTATTTGAACATATTATATATAAAAGCATTAGGCATACAGTTATCCAGAAGATGTTAAACTTTAAAATGCATTAAATCTTGTTGAACCTATTGAAAAACAACTACTTTTTCCAACTATATGCGGGAAAATATTGAATTATATATACAATAGAGTTCTGAAGCATTCAAAGAGGGAGTGATACAGAAATTGCTTGCTTAGTCAATAATAATAATCAATATATATATATATATATATATATATATATATATATATATATATATATATATATATATATATATATATATATATATATATATATATATATATATATATATATATATATATATATATATATATATATATATATTTATATTTGTTTCTATTCATTTATAGTCAACTGCAATTTGTTACCAGATCAGAAAATATAGGAAAAAAGGAAATTAGAAAGGAACATATAGAAAAAAAGATATAGGAAATTTGACCAATTTGAAGACCCTCAAGATGGTGGCAAAATATCTAAATAAATCGAGAAAACAAATTAAAAGCAATATTTAGTTACATAACTAAAATTTCTCTATTCGTGCAATGCAATTTGAAACATGAGACGATGTCTCTCGCGAGAGACTATCATTATTTATTCTACATTGAACTGAGATTAATAAAATTTCGAGAACAATACAAATAATCTTTATGGTACAAATATAGATCGCAATCAATTGAGGTTACTTTCTAGTATATATACTATATATATATTCAAGATATTGATCAATTACGTTCTTAAAACTGCGATGATATAAGAATCGTTGTTGACAGTTGCACCATTAGGAGCATTTGCAGAATCAATAACAGTTAAGTAAAATCATTCGACGTTTGTAAAAGTTACTATTCCCAGCTAGAAATCAATTTATTGTTTACATCAATGTCTTTAAATTCTTACATATTAATGTGAGGTTTATACCTTATTTGGAATATCATATGTGTTCTTATATAATTCGAAAATGTATAAATCAGGAGGTTTATATTTCCAAGAAGAGTTAAACCCATGACAAGTAATTAAAAACATATCGTTTATCTTGGATACAAGTGAATAAGGAGCTAGCTACTCACGAATTTTATCATAGATGATATTACTCAAAATTGTTCATAATGTTTCACATGTACGTGTTGTTCACATGTGAATGTACGATCAGCGCCATAGAAATCGGACAAGTCTTGGCAAGTATTTTGGTTTTATTACTCCAGACTCTAATTTTTACGAAGATTACGATTTTTACCTCATAAAACTTGACTAAAACTAAAATGAAGTTGAAAATTGAGGCAAATGTAGACAATATTTTAATCCCGATGACTAACTTCTATTTGATTATGAATCAACTTCAAAAGTGCATGAAAATTAAATGACCTATACAATACACAAAATGTATACAATTCAGTGAGAATAATTTTCAATCTATACCTACTAAAAATGATCTATCTAACAAATTTTTATAACGAGTACCTGCCAGACTTTTTTAATTAATTTACTGTAACTGCGAAGGTACCTCATATAACAGGTACTTTTCTTATATTTCTAAATTTTGGACCCTCTCTGTTTATAAAAATTGGTCTGGCATTGAAAAAATAATATTTACTACGTCGAACTTAATTTTACATATAACATCTACGTATGAGATTACTTTATGGTATGACCACTGCCATAATTAAATCATGCCGTTTTCATTTTAATAATGTTTTCTTATTTTATTGTGTTCATTATTAAGAATGTTCAATTCAAAAACAATGTTTAATCAAAATCTTTAAATAATTTAATTTTAGAAATTAGCATTGTTTAAATTTGTCATGTTTAATATGTTTGCGAAGTTATTGCCAGTTTTTTGTTTATTTCTCTAACATAAATTAGTTAAATAGCAGGATAATTGAAAAACAATTAAGTATCAATAATAAATATATTTGTCTTAAAATTTGTCTGTAAAATCTTAAGTTATTGTTAATATTTCAGCTTTGTTTTTGTTTCTGAGCGTTTTCACCTCTCCATAGATAAACTATCACTATACATATAATCTAATCATACTATATATGACTATCTCCCTCAGGACACTCAGAGCACTCAGGCCACTTTGCCACTCAGGGCACTCAGAGCACTCCCTCAGAGGGGAGTGAGGTCCATAGAAGCAAGGGAAGCATTGCGCCCCTTAATGTAGATACTTAAATTTATTGCATATTAAATTGCATTATCTAAAACCCTGTATTGTTTATGGTCAGAAACTAGAACTGGTTTAATTATTATAATTTTTAAATAGCAATCTCACATAATTTATCATGAGCCGTACATGTCGAGACCACGTTTGACAATGATCTCATGTCCTCCGAGTAAACGCGACCACGATCGAACATGTCATGGGTACAGTGGCGGCTCCTCGAGGTAGGCAGGGTGGGCAGTGCCCACCCTAGGATTTAAGGTATAAATATAAAAGAAAAAACAATATTCAAAAAAATATTTCAATTATAATGTAGAATGTTCAATATGTTGTAACACAATAGCATAGCAGATTTTTAAAAGTCTTAAGTAAGATTATAAATAAAAAGTAAAAAGTATATTATTAATCAGTAATCACATTCCGATTTAAATTTTTTGCGCGTTACGCACCCGAAATAAATTAGTAATAGGTACGATCTGTTTGCCCATAGCGCGAGGGAGACCTGCTAATCGTCGTTATGCTTCACGGCCCAAATTTAATATAAATATTAAATTTGTCTGCCCTACCTGATGCTTTAGTCACGAGTCGCTACTGCATGGATATAAATAATATGATATGTAATGATTTAGTTAAATAAACAAAGTCAGCATGAAGTAGTTGACAAAAATAGAAGCAAACAGACTATTGATGAAACTTTAAAGGCATTATTTTTGTAATATTCAAATACGACATTTGTTTAAACAAATCACTTACTATAATGGTTTAAATTCGACTGTGTCCCTATTATTTTAAACAAAATTTAATTTGAAATTAACGGAACTCGTTTAATTGCTATTGTTCTGGATAAAACAACCGATGTGACTAATTTAATTCAACTATATGTAGTAATACTGGATAGGGCTGGAACCTTTGATGTAACTGTAACACTCGGAGTAGTTTCCACAAACACCAAAACACTTTCACTTCGCTCGACGCGCGTTTCGCCAACCAAGTTGGCATCATCCGGAGACGATTAAAACTGTTAAAACGATTAAAACTGAAGTTTTAACAGTTTTAATCGTCTCCGGATGATGCCAACTTGGTTGGCGAAACGCGCGTCGAGCGAAGTGAAAGTGTTTTGGTGTTTATGGAAACTACTCCGGGTGTTATATGTAGTAATACGCTACGCAAAAAAAACTGAGTTACACTACAAATAGGTGTACACTACATTATTTATAATGTCACCGCACGCCACTGGTATCCCTACCTAAAAGATTAGCCTCCTCGAATCCAAATATCACGAGCCGCCACGGCGCGGCGCCTGGTTTAGTTTATTGTGAATAATAATGGTTATCACAAATATTATATCTGTCACATATTATCACACACTTCGAAATTATTATTCAAAGTATATAAATTATATAAATTAGGTATACCTACGATGTGAACAAATCAATTTAAAACATTGCTACCAGGTATATTATGTAAGATATTTTAACTTTGCGAAAGTTAGCGTCGTTGGTATTCACTGGTATTCCTGCTTTCCGAGTACAATTTATTTATGTCCCTATTGTCTATTGGGATTACACCTAACCCGAGAGGAGTATAAG
>CAXKVY010012261.1:0-10000 GCA_964058915.1 Tetropium fuscum
TACTTCGAGGTAAACCAGGAGATTTAACTGCATGCTGTATACAATAAATACCAAGATGTTTTGAGTTAATTGAAAAACATAATTAGATATGTACAATATAAGGCATATATAATATAAGATATATGCTACTATATATATGCAGAAGTGCAGTTTTTTTAAATTATATCGCACCCGATTTTTACAAGCTTTTATTTAACTTGCTATGTATATATCTATCTATGTATGTTTGTTCGGGTCAAATCTTGCAACTGGATTTTAAAGCAGTTATCCTCAACCGATTGAGCTGAAATTTTGCATACACGTTTTACTATGTAACTTGCGCTATGTACTGTTTGTAACATAGAAATATGAGACATAAAAACCCGAACAAAAAAACCGTACATCGATAAAAGGATCGCTGATCCCTACGTGCATCGCATTTTTAACGTTATTAGTATTCTATCAAAACATAACAACTTGTTGAATGAAAGCGCCTTTATAGTGACGATTTTAGCTTGCTGTAAGAAAAGTTATACTGCCCCGATCTTCTATTGCGGCAATTGTGGGTATCCTATGAAATTTTTTTTTATGTCTCATATTTCGATGCTACAAACTATGTGTATGTATCTATGTATGTATGTATGTTTGTTCGGGTAAAATTTTGCAGCTGGATTTTAAAGTAGTTATCCTCAACCGATTGAGCTGAAACACATATAGTTTGGATGACAATGCATGGCTAGCTAACTGACGTCACCCTAAATCCAATATGGCGGACTCCCAAAGATGGCGGATTAGTTATTTTCATGCACTACCGTGACATGGGTATTTAATGAAAGGGTTTGCTGAGAAGAATACAAATATAAAATGACGTCACCCTAAATCCAGTATGGCGGACTCCCAAAGATGGTGGACTATGTTTTTTCATGGAGTGCATAAACCCCATGATATGGATATCAAATAAAAAGGTTCAAGATGAAAAAACGGACAAAATGGCGGAAAACAAGATGGCCGTTATATCGATTTTAAAGAGTTATAACTCGGCAAAGGTAAGGGATAGTTTGGTGGTGCTCGAACAAATGATGTAGGGAGCGACATGAGCCAACTGCAGGCGATACAATTTTTTAAAGATGGCGGATCTAAGATTGCGATCCCAAACTTAGTTGATCCAATCCGTCTGATTTTTGGAGTCCCCGATTACGATTTTGGGGTCGAATTGTTTGGGTCAAATCTTGAATTTTAAAAGTACGCCTTGGTTGGCTTCGTACTATGACTTGTATAATTTGGCGAGATGGGCGTTAATAGCATTGGTTTGCAACCAGTATAGAAAAAGGAAAGCTCCAAAATCAAACCCGGAACCGTGTTTTGTTAGGCGCAAGTAACTTCAAGATGAAATATGTGGAGTTAAGTAGAGTCAAATCACTAGCAGGTCTCCTTATGAAAGAACTAGACTGTACTAAATTAACAGTCAAACCACCTTGCAACAATGACGCATTAAATCAAATGAACAGACTTATAGAAACATGTCCAGCGATAACTAAAAAAAAATAAATTAATAGTAAAAAAACATTTAAAAAAACAAGCTTTTATTTAAATGATTTAAAAAGAAGAAATCAAACTAAATTAAATTAAACCCATCAATTTATTACATTACACAATTTATATGATATAAAAGCTTGTCGCGAGTTTTAACTGTGTAGATAAACAATATTAGAATATGTAACTTGATATTGACAAAAGTAATTATGATTATATTAATTTATTTGTTGCTGGATGGGAAAAATTAATCTCTTACCCCTGCATGTAGGCAATGAATACACACACAAAACAAAACTTTTACAATCGGTTTTCCGGTATAAAAGTAAGAGGACCTTCAACTTAACCAAAAAAGCGGGTACGCTACTTTTATGGTAACTGATTGTACCTATTTGTTTTGTTTATCCTAGCTATCCGATTAAGGAAATAAATGCAGATACTTATGAAATTGCTTTCTTGTTTATATTTTTTTAATTATATTATTGTTCCATGGTTGAGGACATTATTTTCTAATGATGGAACTTGCAGTAATAATAGCATAAATAATTGCAGTACTTAAAGCACAATAGGTACATAGTTTAGTAGAGTAAACGGACAATAGAGAAATATAACCTAAAAAAATGTAGGTCTAGGTGAAAAATTTAAAGACTAAGGTCAAGTAAAACTTGTTGTAGAAAGTTGATTAATATTTTCTGGTTTAATGTGAATACACATCATCATTAACTTTTTTAATATCTAACAATATATAGTTTGCTCTTTACAAAACATACAATTTATATCTGATGTATTCACACATCTGATGGCTACAAGTAAGCAAACATATTTTTTTCTCTGTGATGGGTAATTATATATATATATATATATATATATATATATATATATATATATATATATATATATATATATATATATATATATATATATATATATATATATATATATATATATATATATATATATATGTATATATATATATATATATATATATATATATATATATATATATATATATATATATATGTATATATATATATATATATATATATATATATATATATATATATATATATATATATATATATATATATATATATATATATATATATATATATATATATATATATATAAAGACTAAGGTCAAGTAAAACTTGTTGTAGAAAGTTGATTAATATTTTCTGGTTTAATGTGAATACACATCATCATTAACTTTTTTAATATCTAACAATATATAGTTTGCTCTTTACAAAACATACAATTTATATCTGATGTATTCACACATCTGATGGCTACAAGTAAGCAAACATATTTTTTTCTCTGTGATGGGTAATTATATATATATATATATATATATATATATATATATATATATATATATATATATATATATATATATATATATATATATATATATATGTATATATATATATATATATATATATATATATATATATATATATATATATATATATGTATATATATATATATATATAT
This sequence comes from Tetropium fuscum, assembly GCA_964058915.1. Taxonomy (NCBI): domain Eukaryota; kingdom Metazoa; phylum Arthropoda; class Insecta; order Coleoptera; family Cerambycidae; genus Tetropium; species Tetropium fuscum. Next base: position 3,004 of record CAXKVY010012261.1, read on the forward strand.
ATATATATATATATATATATATATATATATATATATATATATATATTTACTGTGTCATATGCACCTTTTATATCCAAAAAAACTGTTGCTACGTAACCATTTTTGCCGAAACAGTTTTGTATATCTGTAGTCAGCTGCGCAGTTGCGTCCATAGTGCCAAATCCTTTCTTAAAGCCATACTGCGTAGTCGATAGAGGTAGAGAATCTGTCATTCGTATCCACCATTCTAGCCTATTTTATATATATATATATATATATATATATATATATATATATATATATATATATATATATATATTAGCTTTGAAATTCTTTGCTATTCATATTTATTTTGTGAAAAGTAATCTTGGGTTTGTAGCATTTCATTACATAGAAATAAGCAAATAGACGAATAAGAAAGAAAACACACTTACCAGTGCTATGTCTGGACACGCATACGGAAATGAACCACTATACATACGAAAACGAACCACTTAGAAGTTGTACAAGTTCTTTCACCTTTCTTGAGGATCTTCAGAGCAGTATACGATTTATTTCATTGATCATTCATACTTGAATTTAAATTACCAATACACCAACACTTGCAATGACGTTTTATGACATTAGTTTTTGACGGAACTCATTCTTAGAATACACAAACCTAGTCTACTATTTATATTTGTTCTATTTGAACATATTATATATAAAAGCATTAGGCATACAGTTATCCAGAAGATGTTAAACTTTAAAATGCATTAAATCTTGTTGAACCTATTGAAAAACAACTACTTTTTCCAACTATATGCGGGAAAATATTGAATTATATATACAATAGAGTTCTGAAGCATTCAAAGAGGGAGTGATACAGAAATTGCTTGCTTAGTCAATAATAATAATCAATATATATATATATATATATATATATATATATATATATATATATATATATATATATATATATATATATATATATATATATATATATATATATATATATATATATATATATATATATATATATATATATATATTTATATTTGTTTCTATTCATTTATAGTCAACTGCAATTTGTTACCAGATCAGAAAATATAGGAAAAAAGGAAATTAGAAAGGAACATATAGAAAAAAAGATATAGGAAATTTGACCAATTTGAAGACCCTCAAGATGGTGGCAAAATATCTAAATAAATCGAGAAAACAAATTAAAAGCAATATTTAGTTACATAACTAAAATTTCTCTATTCGTGCAATGCAATTTGAAACATGAGACGATGTCTCTCGCGAGAGACTATCATTATTTATTCTACATTGAACTGAGATTAATAAAATTTCGAGAACAATACAAATAATCTTTATGGTACAAATATAGATCGCAATCAATTGAGGTTACTTTCTAGTATATATACTATATATATATTCAAGATATTGATCAATTACGTTCTTAAAACTGCGATGATATAAGAATCGTTGTTGACAGTTGCACCATTAGGAGCATTTGCAGAATCAATAACAGTTAAGTAAAATCATTCGACGTTTGTAAAAGTTACTATTCCCAGCTAGAAATCAATTTATTGTTTACATCAATGTCTTTAAATTCTTACATATTAATGTGAGGTTTATACCTTATTTGGAATATCATATGTGTTCTTATATAATTCGAAAATGTATAAATCAGGAGGTTTATATTTCCAAGAAGAGTTAAACCCATGACAAGTAATTAAAAACATATCGTTTATCTTGGATACAAGTGAATAAGGAGCTAGCTACTCACGAATTTTATCATAGATGATATTACTCAAAATTGTTCATAATGTTTCACATGTACGTGTTGTTCACATGTGAATGTACGATCAGCGCCATAGAAATCGGACAAGTCTTGGCAAGTATTTTGGTTTTATTACTCCAGACTCTAATTTTTACGAAGATTACGATTTTTACCTCATAAAACTTGACTAAAACTAAAATGAAGTTGAAAATTGAGGCAAATGTAGACAATATTTTAATCCCGATGACTAACTTCTATTTGATTATGAATCAACTTCAAAAGTGCATGAAAATTAAATGACCTATACAATACACAAAATGTATACAATTCAGTGAGAATAATTTTCAATCTATACCTACTAAAAATGATCTATCTAACAAATTTTTATAACGAGTACCTGCCAGACTTTTTTAATTAATTTACTGTAACTGCGAAGGTACCTCATATAACAGGTACTTTTCTTATATTTCTAAATTTTGGACCCTCTCTGTTTATAAAAATTGGTCTGGCATTGAAAAAATAATATTTACTACGTCGAACTTAATTTTACATATAACATCTACGTATGAGATTACTTTATGGTATGACCACTGCCATAATTAAATCATGCCGTTTTCATTTTAATAATGTTTTCTTATTTTATTGTGTTCATTATTAAGAATGTTCAATTCAAAAACAATGTTTAATCAAAATCTTTAAATAATTTAATTTTAGAAATTAGCATTGTTTAAATTTGTCATGTTTAATATGTTTGCGAAGTTATTGCCAGTTTTTTGTTTATTTCTCTAACATAAATTAGTTAAATAGCAGGATAATTGAAAAACAATTAAGTATCAATAATAAATATATTTGTCTTAAAATTTGTCTGTAAAATCTTAAGTTATTGTTAATATTTCAGCTTTGTTTTTGTTTCTGAGCGTTTTCACCTCTCCATAGATAAACTATCACTATACATATAATCTAATCATACTATATATGACTATCTCCCTCAGGACACTCAGAGCACTCAGGCCACTTTGCCACTCAGGGCACTCAGAGCACTCCCTCAGAGGGGAGTGAGGTCCATAGAAGCAAGGGAAGCATTGCGCCCCTTAATGTAGATACTTAAATTTATTGCATATTAAATTGCATTATCTAAAACCCTGTATTGTTTATGGTCAGAAACTAGAACTGGTTTAATTATTATAATTTTTAAATAGCAATCTCACATAATTTATCATGAGCCGTACATGTCGAGACCACGTTTGACAATGATCTCATGTCCTCCGAGTAAACGCGACCACGATCGAACATGTCATGGGTACAGTGGCGGCTCCTCGAGGTAGGCAGGGTGGGCAGTGCCCACCCTAGGATTTAAGGTATAAATATAAAAGAAAAAACAATATTCAAAAAAATATTTCAATTATAATGTAGAATGTTCAATATGTTGTAACACAATAGCATAGCAGATTTTTAAAAGTCTTAAGTAAGATTATAAATAAAAAGTAAAAAGTATATTATTAATCAGTAATCACATTCCGATTTAAATTTTTTGCGCGTTACGCACCCGAAATAAATTAGTAATAGGTACGATCTGTTTGCCCATAGCGCGAGGGAGACCTGCTAATCGTCGTTATGCTTCACGGCCCAAATTTAATATAAATATTAAATTTGTCTGCCCTACCTGATGCTTTAGTCACGAGTCGCTACTGCATGGATATAAATAATATGATATGTAATGATTTAGTTAAATAAACAAAGTCAGCATGAAGTAGTTGACAAAAATAGAAGCAAACAGACTATTGATGAAACTTTAAAGGCATTATTTTTGTAATATTCAAATACGACATTTGTTTAAACAAATCACTTACTATAATGGTTTAAATTCGACTGTGTCCCTATTATTTTAAACAAAATTTAATTTGAAATTAACGGAACTCGTTTAATTGCTATTGTTCTGGATAAAACAACCGATGTGACTAATTTAATTCAACTATATGTAGTAATACTGGATAGGGCTGGAACCTTTGATGTAACTGTAACACTCGGAGTAGTTTCCACAAACACCAAAACACTTTCACTTCGCTCGACGCGCGTTTCGCCAACCAAGTTGGCATCATCCGGAGACGATTAAAACTGTTAAAACGATTAAAACTGAAGTTTTAACAGTTTTAATCGTCTCCGGATGATGCCAACTTGGTTGGCGAAACGCGCGTCGAGCGAAGTGAAAGTGTTTTGGTGTTTATGGAAACTACTCCGGGTGTTATATGTAGTAATACGCTACGCAAAAAAAACTGAGTTACACTACAAATAGGTGTACACTACATTATTTATAATGTCACCGCACGCCACTGGTATCCCTACCTAAAAGATTAGCCTCCTCGAATCCAAATATCACGAGCCGCCACGGCGCGGCGCCTGGTTTAGTTTATTGTGAATAATAATGGTTATCACAAATATTATATCTGTCACATATTATCACACACTTCGAAATTATTATTCAAAGTATATAAATTATATAAATTAGGTATACCTACGATGTGAACAAATCAATTTAAAACATTGCTACCAGGTATATTATGTAAGATATTTTAACTTTGCGAAAGTTAGCGTCGTTGGTATTCACTGGTATTCCTGCTTTCCGAGTACAATTTATTTATGTCCCTATTGTCTATTGGGATTACACCTAACCCGAGAGGAGTATAAGAAAATTTGTTAAGCGAAAAGCTTCTGACAGTTCCATAAAAGGTCGGGAACTCGTGATGTCCGCAACATGAGGGATACGCGAAAATTACCTCGTTAGTAAATGACAGATGGCCTGATTTACTACATATTATGAACTAACATTGCATTTATATTTACATCTCAACAGGTCTAAAGGCATTACGTTTGTTCTAATTAACAGTATAGATGTATTCGCATCACATTTCATACAATACATGTATCACCAGTGCGCGTGTATCACCAGTGCGTGCAGTGGCGCGTGACTTTTCAAAATTTCGGATGTTTCAATGTCAGACGTCTGAATAACGAAGTTCAGAAATATCAGTTGAAATACTATTTTCGAAGAATAAGTTTCGCGAGGAACAGTTTTTTAAAAATTAAGGTTTTTCTAAATATACAAAAAATGTAATCCAGGAAAAAATAACACTCGGAGTAGTTTCCACAAACACCGAAACACTTTCACTTCGTTCGACGCGCGTTTCACCAACCGAGTTGGCATCATCCGGAGACGATTAAAACTAATCTGAAACTACAAAATCTACCATATTTATACTATTTTCATGGTGACGTCACTAATTATATCACCGTGAAATTTACGCGTGACTAATCACGCTTCAATGATCGGTTGCTAAGCAACGCGTAAAGCGGGCTATACGGTATAATATCACCGTGAAATTAACGTGTGACTAATCAGGCGTCAATGATCGGTTGCTAAGCAACGCGTAAAGCGGGCTATACGGTATAGGTCCCTTGACGCTATTCATACTACTTTTACATTTTACAATTTCTACGCTCTCAAATGCATCCAACTGTCTATTATTGGTCACATTTCTAACTAATCTTAAATTACTAATATCTATTCTATGATTGTTATCAAAAGCATATTGTGTAACACTAGACTTATCTGTTCTTCCATATTTTAGATGATCCATATGCTCGTTAAATCTGGTGTTAATTGATCGTCTCGTTTGTCCAACATATTTTCGATCACAATCATTACAACTAATTCCGTAAATCCCAGACCTTTCATTTGGAACAATTTTATCATTTGGATTGTCTAAAAGTTATTGTAATTTATTACTCGACGAATGAATCGCTGTCATACCCACGTTTTTGAAGACCTTACTCAAACCACGAGTAAACGGGGGTTCGTAAGGGATGGATATATATTTTGGAGTCTCTATATCCTTTTGAAAGGTCGTAGAATTACGAAGAGTGTCCTTAAATTTACGCTTCCTAATTAGTTTTTCAACTATATCTCTAGGATAACCATTACTCACAGCTATATCTTTAATTAATACTTTTTCTTTTTCAAACCTCTCATTACTGAGAGGGAAACTTAGTAAACGATGGACAAGAAAATTAAAACTTGCCATTTTATGTTGATAGCAGTGGTGAGAGTCATTAGGGATATATCTGATCGTACTGGTATATTTTCTATATATATCAAATTCTAACCTATTGTCACTATTTTTAATTACTAATAAATCTAAAAATGGAAGTTTTCCATTATTTCCTAGTTCATATGTAAACTTTACAGAATTGAAACGACTATTTAATTTGGAAATGAAGTTTTCTACATCCGCAATCTGAGTGTCAAACACGGCAAAAATGTCATCCACATACCTCAGCCAAATCCTAGGAAAATACTCGAATTCTTCTTTTGTTTCAGTTTCAAATCGACTCATGAAGACATTAGCAATGAAAGGCGATAAACAGTTACCCATTACGGTTCCTTCATGTTGTTCATAGAACTTGTCATTTAAACGGAAGCAATTTTGTTTCATACAAAGTTTTGTAAGGTTTATATATTCTTCTATTACTTCTTTTCTATAGTTGTTTAATTCGAGTAAATCCTCAAGATAGTCCAAGGTCTGTGGAATTGGTACAGTAGGAAATAATGAACAAACATCAAAGGAAATCAAAATTTCACCCTCTTGCAATTGAATATTCTTAACTTTATCAATGAAATCATTCGAATTTTTAACTGAAAAACTAGGCTGTGCAGTGGGGAAACTTTCAAATTCCTTAGTCAACCATTTTGATAAGTGGTAAGTCGGAGATCCAATAGACGATACTATTGGACGCACCGACTTCCCTGGCTTATGAATTTTTATGGTAGACAATACAATCTAGGTACAGTAACCTATTCTTAACAGGTGGAGTAATCAGGTTGTTACAAATGTCTTTTTCGCGCAAACTTTTGATAGTCTTTCTAGGATTCTTTGAGCATGACTTTCTATTGTCTACGTTATTCATTATATTTTTAGAAACTTGGTTCCTGCAAGCCACTCTGACGAAACCCTTGGATGAATCAGGCAGATATTGAACTGACCCTTGAGAAAATCTCATCAGAAGGGGCAAAGTTTAAACCCTTGTTTAGAAGGTCAAGTTCTTCTTCATAAAAAAAGTGTGACGAGTGATTTTCCACAATGTTAACGACCTTCCGAGGAACATTTTTTGGTACATTAGTAGGCAATTTTTTAAATTTCTTATTTTGTGAAGACATTTTTTTAATAAATTTCGCGTTGATTGATAAAAACATGTTCC